>JAUMHM010036594.1:0-15796 GCA_032362435.1 Melikaiella ostensackeni
TACTTTGAAATTCCGGTAAATCGCTTGAAATCCTACAAAATCCTCTAAAATCCGTGGATATTCTTTGGAATCTTTCAGAATGTCTTACAATCGTTTAAAATTAACCCGCGAATTCATCGGCTTATGTTTTGCATAAGATAAAATATTAGGAGTAGTTTCTATTATTCTTATAGTGCACTTTAATTATGTATCTTTTTCATCTACAACATTTTTTCCAAGCCAAATATGTTTTTAATAAAACATAACTTGTGACAAAAATTTTTCTCGTTACAGTCATTAATTTCGAGAGAAGTTACTTATAAGACTAATAAAATTATTGAAAAATGAAGATTTTCTTTATCTAAGAATCAGGTCACAATACCTCTGGGAAGGTAGATTTTAACGGGAAAATACTTTTTCATTGCTTCTTTCACGAAAAACATCGATTGTAGAAAAATAATTCCGGAGCAAGTTTCACAAATTTTAAGTTTTTCAAAAAGCTGATACAAAAGTGTATTATAAAGACTTAATATTTTTTTATGATAAATGATAAAATTACAAGATATTAAAAGTGTTGTCGAAAAAGTGAGTTTTTTTCTGTAAGTGTCGACTAAATACAAATCAATTAAACATCAACATTTACAAATTTGAATTTTAAGATTCCCAAAAGGAGTTCTGAATATACAAATTCTCAAATATCACAGAATGTAATAAACTTTTTTTCATGGTAAATAAGAAAAACTGGGATAAATGGTGCAATAATAAGGAATTCAAGAAATTTTTTGAGTTTGGAAGTTTGAGAAACCACTATAAGAGTAAAAAATCGAAAATACACAGATGGTTAATAAATTTACTAAAGAGTCAAATAGAAATAGAAAGTGAAGCGTTAATAGCAGTAGATAATTTATATTGAAAGAAATGAACAATAATGTCAAGCAACATAATGGTTAGTCACGATATCATTGTGATCCGCATAAGCCAATGACTGAATTGTTGGACACTGAAATGTGGTGAAATATAGTCATTGGACACATCAGCTTATAGATTTTTGATTTCAAAGCACAGTGATTGGATTCTTCGTACTATAATGATTGGCTGGAACCAAAATGGTTTTTCGACATTATTCCGGGCGTTGTTCGTAAGGCAAAGTAACAAAGAATGATTTTTTTCAAGGATAATATTAATTTGCATTTCAAACACTGTGGCAATTCATTATACAGGCACACAAAAAAAACAAAAGTGGCATGGCCACTGAACCAGACCATCATACTTAGTATACGCTTTTAGGGTTGCTGAATCCGAATCTAGTGACAGATTTGCTCCATCACATCAAGTTTTTGAGAAAATTGGCCCTTTTGTCCATTTTTGAAAATAACATACACAGAAAAAACTGGGGTTTCTCTAATATTGCGGCTTAAATAAAAGTTGGTATCTATTAGAACTTGAGCGCCAGTAGAAAGCTGTGAACACCCAAAAGGGTTCCTTCGGAGAACATTAGAACAAAGGTAATATCTTTGTCCTTTTTAGGTCAAACTTAAGTCCCCATTGGAACAAATTCATTGTTTTGGGTTCTTTTTCAGCAAGAGGGGTTCTTTTTCGTTGCAGTTTGAAAATAGCCAAAAAGACTTATTTTCTCAGAAACCTGACATGATGTGCAAATCTGATATCTGATTCGGATTCGGTGATCCCAAAAACTTATAAGTATGGTGGTCTGGTTTAGTGGATATGCCACTTTTTTGTTTGTTTGTCTGTGTTATTTTTTCGCTTTATTCACGATACAAGTAATGATTGGGCAATCATTTGTCGAAATGGGGAGATAACTTTAAGGTGAGATACGATTCTCATGTATCTTGAATCACCAAATTCATTTAAAATCCAAAAATTTAGAGTAAATTCTCTTGTCACTAATAAAATAATAATAATAATTTTCTACAAGAGAACCCTCTATGAAAATCAACTTTATAATTTAACTTTTTCCTTACAAATAGGTTAAGAGCTATTCAAATTTTCAATAACAGGAGCCTAGGATGAAGACATTTTGCCGATTTTTGAGACGATATTGCCAAAATATGGCGATTTTCAATGCTTTCCTAAAAGTTAAATAACATCTGAAATAATAAACATTTTTTCATTTTGGAATGCTCATTTTAAAGGACAATTCATATAGAATCGCACAAACTCATCATCATTACAACTCCTGATTATGATGTTTCTAGAAAATCTATTTAAGACATATTTTAAATATGAAAATAAGCCTCATTTTTGCAATACAGGTGACACAAAAACTGTCTAACTTTATCACAATTAATTTTCAATACAGAAATACAACAAATTTTAGACGCATTGTCAAGCTCTATTGAATCGAGAAAAAAGCAACCATTTCCGAGAAAATCCATGTCAAGAGAACGGCGCGTGCCAGAAACGCCGATTTTGTCTCAGAAAGAGTTGCATAACTTTTTCTTTTTATAACTGGAAAAAAATAAGAAATCACTTTGGACCTATCACTTAGCACTATTGCACCGCGAAAAAAACGCCTTAAAAAAACAACCATCTGTGAGAAAACCCATATCAAAGAACGGCGCGTCCCGAAAAACACCGAACCTGACACAGGTGCATAAGTGTCAAACTATGTTGGGTCAACACAATTATTTAAAGTCAATAAAATGAATTTCTAAAATAAGGCACTCACGCCCTTTTGCCCAAAGACCCTTGTTATTTAAAATATTCAGAAATATTGGCGGTGTCTGGCCACCTGGCGGTTACTGGACCATTTATCTTAATTTATTTTAATTGATCTCAAACAATCATCAAAAAACAGGTGGTCTTATATTCATAAACGGTACTGTAAAAGTACAAATCTTATTACGTTTACACAGTTCGTCTGCGAACAATTGATTATATCAACATGACCCAATATTTAAGATATGCGATTTTAATCAATTATGCAATTTGTGTAGTATATAAATGAAGAAGGCATTCTGCGAACAGGAAAACTCATCAGTCACTTGTAAAGTTTGCAATTGACGACGATCATTGCAGCCATAAAATATGGTGTTCATTGTCCTTGCTCTTTTTTGTGCTTCTTTAGCCATCAGTAATGCTGGTAAGTAATTAAGACTTTTAAAATATATTTTACTTATTGTCATAAGATACATTAATATATATTCTTTGGGAAAATCCAATTACTGTTTCATATTCTTTCTTTACGATTTTTGAATTTCCATTTATTTTTACGTATATCACATGATAATTTTTGTAAAAAGTGTAGAGAAAAGTCACCCTTTCCGTCCTTGTAAGAAGTGTCGGAAGTGTCGCTTTCTGTGAAAGCGTGATAGGAAATACTGCGCAAAAGTAACTGGAATGTAAACTAATTTTGCAGTTCAAATTAAACTTTTATATTCTAAAGAAATTATCTTAGGTACCAAATTTGTAATGGTACCATTTCTGGAGAACATTTTATTCTAAAGGCAGATCAAGAATTAGTCAGAAAACTGTGTGAAATCCATAGCGCTGTCCAAACTAAAAAGATACGTAAGTGAAATTTTTTTTATGAGGTTTTGTTATCATTGGATTCGTAAGAGAAAGCTGCATCTGATTGTGGTACTAAAAATTATCAATCAATAATATTTATGGTGAAAAAAAGACTGTTTGAAAATCAGGAAAGTCGAAAAAGTTGAAAAATGGAAGAAAAAGGATACGCAAGGTACTTTGCGGGTGCTAAAATTTGTATGAGACATCCAACACGTCATCGAAATACAAATCGAAAGGATTATAAATTATTTTCTGTCTTTTTTGCCTTGTAAAAGTGACCGAGAGCGCACAGTAGGATAAAACTGGATTTTTTTTCGATAAATTTGTCTACAGATCACAATTTCGATTCGTTTTGGACTTTCTTTGATAATTATGTTAAAGCTGACTAAATTCTGCAAAGAGTCCACAAAGCGGATTTCTTAATTTTTGTTTTTACAAAAAACTGCGTGAAGAAGAAAAGTGAAAAAGGGTGTTTCCAACAAAATCATTTTTTAACTTGCCGAAAATACATTGTATAGACATACGAGTAGAATCGATCAGACTGATTAAAAATGTACTAGGGAAACATGAATAATCAAGGTTGTTATTAATTTAAGTGTTTTAATCAAATTTTCTATATAATTACACAAATCTGAGATTTGTGTACGATTAACAAATTTTTCTCGACTATAATTGTTGCGATTCGATATTTGAGAGTTATATAGCAAGGAAAAATTTATAAATAAATAATTTATACTGTTGTGAACAAATTTCATAGACAAATATTCAGAGTCTGATATTTTCATGCGGGTAAAAAATTTTTCTTACCAGAAATTACTGCAATACGTTATGAAAATTGTACTCAGTACTGAAAAATGCTATAAATTGAAAATTCATATTGTTATAAATCAATTATGTTAACAAATACTCAATTGAAACATTTTCGCATAGGAGAAAAAGAAAATTTTCTGCTTAAATTACAGCAATACATTATATAAATTTTAACTAGTTGCAAAAATTGCCACAAATCAACACAAAATTTTCGCCACTAGGTAAAACTTTCATAAGAAATTGCAATAATTTTCATCAAAAAAGGTTTCTTCTATGCTAAAGTGAAAGTATTTGTTTGTATAATTTGTTTATAAAAATATAAGTTGTTAATTTACGTCATTTTTCACAACAAGTTGAATTTCACATAACGTACTGCAGTAATTTAATTTAAAAAAATTTTCTTTTGCGAAAATGTCAGAATTGAGTATTTCTTAATATAGTTTATATATAACAATACAAATTGGTAATTTATAGTATTTCTCAGCGCAGAAAAAAATTGCGTAGCCTACTACAATAAGTTCAGGTAGGAAAGATTTTTTCCCGTATAAGAATAACACACTCTGAATATCAGTTTATATAATTTGTTTGCAGCAATATAAATTATTTATCTCATAGATTTTTCGTTGCTAGATAACTTTCAAATGTCGAATCGCAACAATTGTAGCCGAGAAAAATTTGTTCTCTATATTATATATAAAATTTTTTTATAACAATTAGGCAAATCATAATATTCATTATTCACGTTCCTTCCGGACTATGTATTTATTTTAGTTGATTCTAAACCATATATTTTTTGCAGGTTAAAAAATGATCTTATTGAAAATACCTTCTTTTCACTTTTCTTCTTTACTCAGTTTTTTGCAAAAACAAAAATTAGAAAAGCCGCTTCCAGGAATTTCTGCAAAATTTAATCAGCTTTAATTCTAAAGAAAAGTCTAAGTCGGATAAAAATTGTGACCTGTAGATTGATTGGTTCGAAAAAAATCAAGTTTTGTTTCAGAGTGGTGCGGAGCGAATTCACAAACGAAAAAAAATCTCTTGCCCTTACGCATGTTTTTTCTTGTAAAATAACTCGAGCACTGAATCGTCTGCAAGAGACTTTATGTTCATTTTGCCTAGTATTTGCGAATTTTTTGTGAATAGTTAAAACCCACAAGTCCATTTTCTGATAGATATTGTTTAAAAAAATCCATTTTTATTACAAAATATGAAAAAACACATTATTTTCACCCAAAAAGTGTATATAGATTAGTCAAAATTTTATTTCATTTTAGATTTCTTTGGACAAACAGTTTCTCTCGATTGTCTCATGTCAGTTCGAGTGAGATTGGACTTATGTATATTTTTAGTTTGGACAACAAAATAATTATTATAGCTAAAAAGTGATGTGACATCCCGTTGAGCAATTATTCTTTACTCAACTCTAAAAGCTTCTAAACTAGAGAATAAAAAAGAAAAAGTTGTCCTGAAGCCAAGGCTTCCTCCGTTCAAGTAATTTGGTTCAAACAACCCTAATATGTTTTTGATACAAACAGAATTATCTTGCTGGAATTTTAGGTGAAGTTTGTCACCAGAGGATTATGCTTGCTGCAAACGGAATCCATTTGCGATAAAAGAAATTTCTCTTAACTATCAATTCAAATAGGAAAATCCATTTGTGTACAAAACCATCCTTTTGACACATGAGAACTAGACGTGTGCAAAATAATTCGATCCGATTTTGAAGCGATTTTGACGTGAATCGAATGTCGGATGTTTTGACGATTTTTTCGAATCGATCAGCTGTGCATTGAGTACCAAATATTTGACATTCAACTTCCCTACATCAGATTGAATTTTCAAATCCGACTGAAATTGAACCTTTTCAAATCGACCGAAGGCATTCTACACCGATGCATGCAGCCCACATATTTGCCCATTAGATGTATAATTGAATATGGATTTATATTGGAAAAAATTTCAAATATTTTTGAAAGGTTTCCTTCAAGTTTAAATAAATGTGTGCAATTTCTAATATTCTTATATCATGTTTCTGATGAAGTTATTTTCACAAATGACTAGCAAAACAATACTTATTCATTTTATATTTTTAGTTTGGAATAGGTGTGTGACAAGAAATATTGCGCACTTCTTTTTTTTTAGTTTCTGAATGAAGTCGTCTAAGCTTTTGAAACTTTACTGAATTGTGCTTTGATATAAGCACTTTACTGAGTTATTTTTAGAAAAAATGTATTATCCAAAGGAAAAGTTGAAAATGACTGGGACTTAAAGTGGTCAACATTTTGGCAATCACCCATAACAAAGTAGGTAGATTGTAAAAAAAAATTCGACGATACAATAAAGAAAATTGAACTCGACTGGAAAATTGAATACTTTATCTATGCTATTATGAAAACCTAATTAAAAAGTCTTCTCAGGTATTCCTAGTGACATAATGTTACTAGACCAGCTGCAAAATTTCAAAGTAAAAATAAAAGGAAAAGAAAAAACAAATGTTAAAAAAGAAAAGTACTTTTTTAATTATAACAAAATACATTAATTTTCAAACCTTAGAGGCTTAAGGCTAAGGATAACCATAATTTCATAACATTAAGTGAAAGTTTCAAATCTAATACTCGAATCACAACTCTAATTTATTATCAATCTTTTTATCTTTGTGTCATCGTAGATGTATTTCATTTTGCTTCATATTTTTTTATTATTTAATTTTTCGATCGACCAGTCTGCTCTGCTGCTAAAAAATATCGCAGTACGCTTATCAGCAATTGCTTACGTTGTTAATGTTCAATTTTGATAATATTAAAGCACAAGTGTAGTCGAGTGTCAATATAATAGCACAAGAGCTAAAAAAAACTTTTTGTCAGTTGTGACTAGAGCTGCATGCATCAGTTTAAAATATCCGATATTCGACGTGTGCTCGTTCGAATTGAAAAAGTTCGAGCGGCTGTCCGTCGAATATTTGATATTCGACAGGTGGCCCATTGAATCGAAAACATCCGATTCAATCATTCGTGCGCCGAATGTCGGTGTTTTGACATTCGGCGCCCGGCCGATGGGATCAAATTTTTCTCGATTCGATCGGCCGTGCGTAGAATGTCGGTTTTTTAACATTCGACGGAAAACTCATCGAATCAAAAAAATCCGATTCCATCGGCCGTTCCTCGAATATCAAATTTTCAACATTCAACGCGGGCAAGATCGAATCATTTCTTTTCCGAGTCGGTTTTGAGGCTCGTCGAATCGGAACTACAACGTTCGATTCGAAATAATGCACACGTCTAATGACAACATTTCTCTGAGTGGACCCCTATAGCATGTCGTCAAAATCTACCCTCATCTGTTTATTTGTAATAATTCTTTAATTCTGTTTTAACAGATGTACTGCCGTTATCTGTAAAAGGTAACCAGATACTGATTGGTGATAAACCGGGAAGTCTATCTGGTATGAGTCTTTTCTGGAGTAACAACGGCTGGGGTGGTGAAAAATTTTACAACAAGAATGTAGTAAACTGGACGAAGGAGTACTGTAAAGCAACAGTGATACGCGCTGCTATGGGAATTGAAGAGTATGGTGGCTATTTACAGGATTCCCAGAGCAACAAAGCAAGATTGATGGCTGTGGTTGATGCTGCGATTGAATTAGATATGTATGTCGTCATCGATTGGCACTCTCATTATGCTCACCTAAACGAGGCAATGGAATTTTTCCAAGAAATGGCAAAGACTTATGGTAGTAAAAATAACGTCATTTATGAGCTTTGGAATGAGCCAAAGAATGATGCTACATGGAGGGACAACGTTAAGCCTTATTCTGAAGCTTTAATCAAGGCAATTCGGGCTATTGATAGAACAAACCTGATCTTAGTCGGTTCACCCTTCTGGTCCCAGGATGTTGACCAGGCTGCTTCTGACCCAATCACTGGTTACGAAAATATTGCATATACTCTACATTTCTACGCAGGATCCCATGGTCAATTTTTGAGGGACAAGGCAACTGTTGCACTTAACAAAAATGTTGCTCTGTTTGTGACCGAATGGGGCACCGATAAAACAGATGGCAGTATCGGTGTTTATCCTAAGGAAACCAATGTCTGGGTTGAATTTATGAAAGCTAACAACCTCAGCAACTGCAACTGGAGTCTCAGTGATAAGCCGGAAAGTTCATCTGTTTTAAAACCAGGAGCAAGTGCTGATGGGGGATGGTCTGAATCTGACCTCACCGAGTCAGGAATGTTAGTACGAGAAATTATCATGAACTGGTCTAAGTGAAATGAGATTTTTTAAAAAGAATAATTAGTTGATGTGTGATAGCTGTTGAATGGATTTGAAATTTTAATAAAGAAACAAGTGCTTTTATTTGATCTTTCATTTAGGAGCCTACTCAACATTGCATATACAAATTGAAGATCTTTACAAAATACAGCTTCTTTGCATTTAGCAATTAACAGTTGTTAATGGTTTGGAATAATTAACTTGTTTGAAAAAATATTTTATACAAATGAGATTTTCCATGTAATCAACACCTTCAAAGGAGAGTAATTTCCTTGTCAACAAAGAACTACCACAGTTTCTCTTATTGTTATAGTGCACTTTAATTATGTGAATTTTTTATATAAAACATTCTTTTAAGCCACATATGTTTTTAACAAAATGTAACTTATAATCAAAAGTTTTTCCGTTATGGTCATCAATTTCTGGAAAGGTTATTTCGAAGAGACCGGGGTGAGATAAGTATAGTTATAATCTTTAGTGAAATATTTGCAACCTATAGTAACTTTTTAATTTGGAAATAGTTCTTTACATTCTGTGAGTCTTGATGTACCAATTTCAAGAGTACCATTCATTTTCTGTAAAATATTCAACAAATCATTTTTCAGGGTACAATTAAGCTTTATTATTTAGTTAGAGGAAGGAACTTATACATATTTAAAAGTGGAAATTCAGTTAATGGTCAATTGAATAAAACTTTTCCTCTTATATTTCAATTTTTTTAATTTCAAGTAACTGAATCAGAATCATTGAGATATATTCTTCAATGAATATCTTCACTAAAATCTGATGCTGAATTAACATTTACGAACTTTCTACCGTTACGGAATTTTCCGTCACTCTAGCCTTAGCACTACACTTGACCGGGTTAGTTTTACGGAAAATTCCGTAACGCTAGTCAGTGCCTAACATTCATGAAAAATTTTAATGTACAATATATTTCTCCAATTTGTTAAAAATCATTTATATAATGTTTTTCTGAACTTCAAAATTGAAAAAACATTTTCCACTGGATGAAAATGGGAATATTCTCTGAAAATTTTGAAGTAATAGTTTTAAATATAAAAAACAAGAACATCTTATCTCGCCCTACAAGCCAAGCTCATTCCGCCCCAAATCACAATTATTATTGAAACTTTAATATCACCCGTTTTTATTGATTAATTGTATACAAATGCTATTGCACATTAAATTTCGATAAATACTAAAGTACAGAAAAGATCCATTTTATTTTTGTCGAAATGTGTACAAGTGCTGATCAAATAAAACTAAAGTACGAAAAAAGTTCTAAATATGTCCCATTTCACCAGAACATTTTTAGGACTAAAGCACCGGAAAAATTCAATTAAAATTATCTTTGAGGAGGATTTGCTTTGGACAAAAGTAGCGGAAAGGTCCCACTTAATTTTTTTTGAGCAAGACTTTTTGGGACAAAGGTACCGGAAAAGTTCAACTTAAATTTCTTTTAAGGAGGATATTTTCAGGACGAAAGTACCGAAAAAGTCCCACATAATTTTTTTAACACAACTTTTTTAGAACTAAAGTACCGGAAAAGTTTCATTTAATTTTTCCTTTGAGCAGGACTTTTTTAGCACAAAAGTATCGGGAAAGTCCAACTCAATTTTTTGATTTGTTTTGAAGATGATTTGTTTCGGACAAAAGTACCGGAAAAGTCTCACATAATTTTTTTGAGAAGGACTTTGTTAGGACTAAAGTACCGGAAAAGTTCCATTTCATTTTTTCTTTGAGCTGCACTTTTTCAGAACTTAAGTTCCGGTAACGTTCCACTCAATTTTTTTCCACAATTCTCAAGTTCTAGATAATTTATGCTATAAACGTACAAGAAAAATACTATTTTCTTTTCTTCAAAATTTGTGCAAGTGCTGATGAGACTTGCTTTAAAAAAGTACTAGTCCTAAAGATGTTCTACTAAAAAAAATCAAGTGGGATATTTAAGGTACTTTAGTTCTAGAACAGTCCTGCTAAAGAAAGATGAAGCAGGACTTTCCTAGTACTTTTGTCTTAAGAAAGTCCTGGTCAAAAAAAATTAAGTGGGATTTTTCTGGTGCTTTATTTCTAAAAAAGTCCTTCTTAGCAAAAAAATTGAATGGGACTTTCCCGGTACTTTTGTCCTAAGCAAATCCTTCTCAAAAAAAATTTAAGTCGAATCTCTCCAGTATTTTAATCTTGAAAATGTCCTGGTAAAAAAAATCGAGCGGGACTTTTCCGGTACTTTAGTTCTAAAAAAGTCCTGCTTAAAAAAAAACTATGTGGAACTTTTCCGGTACTTTTGTCGTAAGAACATTCTCTTAAAAAAATTTAAGTTTGACTTTTCCGGTACTTTCGTCCTGAAAAATGTCCTGCTCAAAAAAAATTAAGTGGGACTTTTCTAGTAGTTTTGTCTTGAAAAAGTCCAGCTTAAAAAAATAAAGTGGGATTTTTCTAGTACTTTTCCTTAAAGAAGTTCTGCTCAAAAACAATTAAGAGGCACTTTTCTGGTACTTTAGTTCTAAAAAGGTCCTGCTTAGCAAAGAACCTGTGTGGGACTTTTCCGGTAATTTTGTCCTAAGAAAAGTCCTGCTCAAAAAAAATTAAGTGGCACTTTTCTAGTACTTTTGTCATAAAAAAGTCCTGCTCAAAAAAAATTGAGTGGGACTTTTCTGGCGCTTTAGTTCTAAAAAATTCCTGCTTAGCAAAAAAATTGTATGGGACTTTTCCGGTACTTTTTTCCTAAGCAAGTCCTACTAAAAAAAAATTTAAGTCGAATCTTTCTAGTACTTTAGACCTCAAAATGTCCTGGTAAAAAAATCGAGTGGGACGTTTCTGGTACTTTAGTTCTAAAAAAGTCATGCTTAAAAAAACTATGTGGAACTTTTCCGGTTCTTTTATCGTAAGAATATTCTCTTTAAAAAAATTTAAGTTGAACTTCTCCGGTACTTTCGTCCTAAAAATGTCGTGCTCAAAAGAAATTAAGTGGGACTTTTCTAGTACTTTTGTCCTAAAAAAGGCCTGCTCAAAAAAATTAATTGGGACTTTTCTAGTTCTCTTGTCTTGAAAAAGTCCTACTCAAAAAAAATTAAGTGGCACTTTTCTAGTACTTTTGTCCTAAAAAAGTCCTGCTCAAAAAAAATTAAGTGGGACTTCTCTGGTACATTAGTTCCAAAAAAGTTCTGTTTAGCAAAAAAATTGTGTGGGACTTTTCCGGTACTTTTGTACTAAGCAAATCCTCCTCAAAAAAAAAATTAAGTTGAACATTAACGGTCCTTTAGTCCTGAAAATATCCTGCTAAAAAAAAATAATAAGTGGAACTTTTCCGGACTTTCGTCCTAAAAGAAACCTGCTCGAAAAAAATGATGTGGGACTTTTCTGGTACTTTTGTCCCTATTCGGACTTTCAAAATGTTTTAAGAAAAGATTTTACTTGATTACTGATTTGTTTCATACCTAGTACTTTAGCGGAACTTCAAGCGAGATCCCAATGGGATCCCAATGGGGAATGAGGAGTAATTGGGGGAAATGAAGGGAAGTGAGGCGAAGTTGGAAAAGTATAGAGAAATGGGGAAAATGAGGGGAAGTGAGTGGAGGGGGTGGGGTAAAGTGAAGTAAAGTTAGGTAAAGTTAGGGGAAGTGGGTGGGGTGGTAAAGAGAAATGAGGAAATGAGGGAAAGTGAGTGGAGGGAAATGAGGGGGAATACGAGGAAGTGAGGGGGGTAAACGAGAGGTGTGGAGGGTTAATGCGTGAGGGGGAATGAGGGGTAGCGCTGGAGGGGCGAGAGGGAGACTTGAACGACTTTATTAACGACTTAATAGGCTAAGAAACCCTTTTTTGTAGGCATCTCCCACCTACTGTTACTAATTTTCTTTGTAAGTATTGACTAAATTGAAATCAATAAAAAATTTCTACTTAAACATTTAAATTTTAAGACCCCAAAGAAGTTCTGAATAGATAAGTTCTTAATTATCACAAAAAATAAGTACTTTTCTCATGACAAATGAGAGAAACTAGGATAGTCGGTACAATGATTGGTCAATGTGCGATACTACAGAAATTGATCTTTAATATGGGCCTAAAAAGATTTGAAAAATGGTTATCAATGTTGTTATTTCAGATGTTATTTTAATTTGGATAAATAATAAAATTACTTCTATTCTTACAATATCTTCTTTGAAAAAGTCACTAATAAAAATCACTTATGATGACGAAAAAACAACATTATAACATATTAAATTTTATTGTTCATCGCAATTCTCCATGTCAGGAGCTTCAACTTGAGCCGTTCCTGAAGAAAATCAAACTAAAATGAAAGTTTACAGTAAACTCCTGACTAGTTGTTTGGAATATTTACAAATATGAGCGACGACTGGCCACCTGTCGATTAATCGGCCATTTACCTAAATTAACATTAATTGATCTCAAACAATCATCAAAAAACAGGTGGACTTACAGTTATTAACGGTAGTGTAATGTACAAAAGTTATTGCGTTTATATAGTTTCTCTGCTAATAATTGATCGTATAACATGATACAATGTTCAAGTTATGTCATTTCAATGAATTATGCAATTTTGTGGTACATAAAACTAGAAGGCATTTAGCAAAAGTCATCAGACACTTGCAAAGTTTTCCATTGACGACGATCACTGCAGCCATAAAATATGGTGTTCGCTGTCGCTGCTCTTCTTTGTGCTCCTTTAGTCATCAAAAATGCTGGTAAGTAATTATAACTTCCAAAAGAAATTTTACACACAACTCTGGTTTTGTGTCGGATTTTGGGTATGGCTTGCGTTTCAGGACCGTTCAGCTTATCGTTTAAAATGAGACTTTTCTCTCTAATGATTGGCCCGGATATTAGATCACCTCTGTCTCTCACTTGCTTAAACCATTCTAAGGCAGCAGTATCCAAAACCGTATAACCTCTTGTTTTCAAAAATTTCTTCTTCAAATATTCATAACTTTTAACCCTATTCTTTAACTCGGATCCGAGAGCTATCACACGCTCATACGTTCTCTCACAGATACCATGTTTATGTAAAATAAACTATTTTGAGGCACCTGATTTCACTTTGTCCACAAGCTCGTATTGCTCTTCCAACGTGAAACGCGTAATTTTTGACATTCTTGTTTCTTGTAACGCAGAACCAAAGCCAACCGAAACACTGAAAGCAAACTGGAGCGAATTGACGAATCTATTCGCTTGGGACACTGCTCGCTTTATGGCTACGGTACTGTGCAAATAATGGGAAAGATCCAATTACTGTTTCATATTTATTCTTTGTTTTCTGAGTGTCCGTTTATTTGCACTTGTGTCACATAATACTTTTTATAAAAAGTGCAGAGAAAAGTCATCCTTTTCGTTCTTGTAAAGTGTGTCGAAAGTGTCGCTTTCTATAAAGGCATGATAAAGAACACTGCGCAGAAGTGTCTGGAATGTAAATTAATTTTCAAACGTCAAATCGAACCATTATATTCAAAAGAAATCACCTTAGGAACCAATTTTTTGATGGTACCACTTACGGAGAACGTTTTATGCTAATAGCAGATTAAGAATCAGTCAGAAGGATGTGTGAAATAAATAATTATCATAATTTAGAAGTGATGCGACATCTCGTTGAGCAGTTGTTTTTTATTCACCTCTAAAAGCCTCAAAGCTAGCAAATAAAAGTTAAGCTCCACTCACAGAAAAAGTTGTCTCGAAACAAGAGCGTCGTCCTCTTGCTTTATTTGTTTTCAACCACGTGAATATATTTTTGACACAAGCAGAATTATCTTGCTACAAGCTTAGGTCAAGTTATTCAAGAGATGATTATGTTTGGTGCAAACGGATTTCTTTTAAGACAAATAAAAATCTCTTAACCTTGAATTTAAGAGATTCCATTTGTGTCAACATCCATCCTTTTGAAACAAGAGAACATTTCTCTGAGTGGAGCTGTTTAGAGTGTCGTCAAATCTACTCACACCTGTTTCATTAGTAATAATTCATTGATTCTGCTTTAACAGATGTGTTGCCGTTATCTGTGAAAGGTAACCAGATACTAATTGGTGGTAAACCAGGAAGTCTCTCTGGCATGAATTTTTTCTGGAGCAACAACGGCTGGGATGGTGAAAAATTTTACAACAAGAAAGTAGTGGAATGGTTGTAGAAGGACTGAAAAGCCACAGTGATACGCGCTGCTATGGGAATTGAAGAATATGGAGGCTATTTACATGATCATCAGAGCAACAAAGCAAGATTGATGGCCGTGGTTGATGCTGCGATTGAATCAGACGTGCATGTCATTATCGATTGGCACTCTCATTATGCTCACCAACATGAGGCTATTGAATTTTTCCAAGAAATCGCAAAGACTTATGATTCTGAAAACAATGTAATCTATGAGGTTTGGAATGAGCCAAAGAATGATGTCTCATGGAAGGACAATGTGAATCCTTATGCCGAAGCTGTGATTCAGGCAATTCGAGCTAATGATAAGACAAACCTGATTATAGTTGGTACACCCAGCTGGTCTCAGGATGTTGACCAAGCTGCTTGTGACCCTATTACTGGTTATGAAAATATTTCATATACCTTACATTTCTACGCAGGAACCATTGGCCATGGTCAATGCTTGAGGGACAAGGCAACTGCTGCACTTAACAAAAATGTTGCTCTGTTTGTGAGCGAATGGGGCTCCGGTAGTACAGATGGCAACGGTAGTGTCAATGCTAAGGAAGGTAATGAATGGGTTGAGTTTATGAAAGCTAATAACCTCAGCAACGCCAATTGGAGTCTTAGTGATAAGCCGGAAAGTTGTTCTGCTTTGAAACTGGTAGCCAGTGCTGATGGAGGATGGTCTGAATCTGACCTTACCGAGTCAGGAAATTTCGTGCGAGAAATTGTTATGAACTGGTCTAAGTAAAATGAAAGTTTTGAAAAAGAATAATTTCTTGATAAATAATAACTGTTAAATTAATTTTAAGTTTCAATAAAGAAATAATCACTTGTATTTTGTATTTTATTTGGGAGCCCACTTATCATGTTTACGTTCAACTTACAAAATTATTATCAATGGGTTGATTCAATGTTTTGTGGATTAGTGAAAATTGATATGTGTGCGTAGTTTCTTATATTTTTCTAACGGCACATCTCTCGCTAATTAGGTTGTGAATTCTGTCGTCCTGATGGAGAAAGTTGCTAACTACATTGTGCTGTAAGGAATATTGTCGCATTG
>JAUMHM010036667.1:0-15792 GCA_032362435.1 Melikaiella ostensackeni
TTTCTTTAGATTTACCTAGTTACGACTTCCACTTCTAGAAGATTTACAATATTCTAAAACCAACAGAAAATGTTTTAGAAGGCGTTGAATTTTCAACAAAATACGTGAATTTTCAACAAAAAAGGATACATTTTCTACTAATACAGACATATCTTCAGCAAAATACATGAATTTTCAAATAAAAAAGAGAAACATCCAACCAAATAGTTGAATCTTTAATTAAGCAACATAAATTTTAAACCAAAAATGGAATGGTTAAATTTTCATTTAAAAAAATAAATGTTTAACCAAAAAACAATTGTAACAAAATAGTTATTTTTTCAACGAAAGAGATGAATTTTCAACTTGAATGATGATTCTTCAACCAAAAAAAAAACATTTTTAGCAAAGTAGTTCAACTTTCAACCAAAAAAAGTGAATCCTTAATGAAAAAGGTAATAGCTGAAATTTCTACCAAAAAATATTTTCATTTTAAATCAAATACAGTTGAACTCAACCAAAAAAGACATATTTTCAACAAAATAGGTAAATTTGAAACCAAATAGATGAATTTTCAATCAAAAAGATAATTTTTTAACAAAAAAAGACGAATTTTCAACAAAATACATGCATTTTTTCAGTTGAGAAAATTTATTTTGTACGAAAAAAGATGAATTCCTAACTAAAAAGGTAATAATTGATATTTCAACTAAAAATTAATTTTATTTCACATAAAAAATACTTACATTCAACCAAAAATAATTTTTCTACAAAATAGTTGAATTTGCAGTCAAGACAGAAACAAAATCAACCGGATTGTTGAAGTTTCAAGCCAAAAAGGCAAAATTTCAACAAAAAAGTTGATTTTTAACCAAATAATAAAATTTCTATCTAAAAACTTCAATTCTCGATGAAAATTGTAATATTTTAAATTTCAATGAAAAAAAGACTAATTTTCAACAAAATACTTGAATTTGAAACAGAAGAGATGAATTTTCTACCAAGGACATAATTTTTTACCAAATAATGACGAATTTTGAACAATGTACATGAATTTTCAACTAAAAAAGATCAGTTTTCTACCAAAAATGGGATATTTGAATTTTTTATTGAAAGAATTAATTTTTAACGGGAAAAGATGAATCCTCAATGAAAAATGTAATAGTCGATATTTCAACCAAAAAACAGTTTAATTTTAAATCAAAAACACTTATATTCAACCAAAAAAAAGATTTTTCATGAAAATAGTTGAATTTCCAGTCAAGAGAAAAATAAGGTCAACCAGATTGTTGAAATTTCAAGCCAAAAAGGCGAGTTTTCAAAAAAAAAAAGATTTTCAACCAAATAATAAAATTTGTATCCAAAAAGATAAATTCTCAATGAAAAATTTAATAGATGAAATTTTAACCAAAAAAATACGAATTTTCAACAAGATTCTTTAATTTGAATCCGAAAAGATGAATTTCTAACAAAATACATAAATTTTCAGCTACAAAAGATCAATCTTCCAGAAAATAGTGCAATTTACAACCAAAGAGATGAATTTTCGAACAAAAAAATTAATTTTTTACCAAAAAAAGATGAATGAAAAATGAAAAGAAAGATGAATGAAAAATGAAAAAGAAAAATGAAAGAAACATGAATTTATGTAACACCCGCGAGTAATATCTCATTTCCGACCCTGTTTCGAGTGGAAAAAATAAAACATTACCTGACTGTTGACGATTAGCATAAGTAATCAACATGTTTTCCCACTAGTACAGTAATCGAATTTCATTACTTCATTTATTCATTCATTACTTAATTCATTACTTCACTATTAACAAAGTTTTGGAACGCGGACTATGTTGGCAACACCGCTCAACACTGCCATTTTGCCATAACCTCAAAATTTAAACTTCAGAATAACTCTCAGAGCTATATTTGCGTCAATCAATCAGGTGAGCTATTGTTTCCCCCCTCTCAACAGGGCCGCGTAATTAGATATTTCTCGCGGTAGTTAAATAAAATATTGTGTGCGACTAGTGGTCGAACAATATACTATTTCAACTAAAATAATAAATAAAATAACTGGAATAGTTAAATTTCTGATTGAAAAAATTCATTACCAACCAAAGAGAAATGAATACTTTACACTGAAATTATTCTTTTATTTCTTTCTGAGTGTTTTTATGGATTTTGGAAAATTTTGAATCCCAGGATGGGAGAAAAATTTCATATTACCTATATTGGGCTTTAAATCTCTATGGTTATCTGCCGCCACAATTTGAATAGTGAAAATGAAAAATTAATTGGAAAAGCAATAAAATTGATTGATTGTCATAAAAAAGACTTGTGAACTACATTTCGAAAGTAACTGAAAAAGTGACAATTTTTATAGTTACTGTTACTGAAAAAAATGTGACTAGTTACCAACTCGTTACTCACTTTCAAAAGTAATTTCGTTACCACTATCGTTACCAAAAAAGCAACTAATTAAAAGGAACTAGTTATCTCCAATCACTGCATTTTACATTATATTTTTATACTGAGCTGAAAATTTGTAAAACAAACACGCCTAGCCGCGATTCATTTCAACCCAAACAATCTTGCCCTCTTCAGTTTTGATTTTTTTTCATTTCTAGGGAAAAGTTTTTAAACGTAAAAGGATACTTAGGGATATTTCAAATCATGAAGTCAAATGTAAGTATTCAACTTTAATGAAAACCAACAAAAATGGGTTTAAGTACAATATAAATTATACCATTTAAACGCATTTCAATAACTGCGTTCTTATTTTAGCTACCTCAAGGAAGCCGTCTCTTGAAAGGCGTTGTAGCTACTGTTTCGGCTTAGTTGCAAGAGGAAAATCTCATAAATGCAACTTATCATTTCGACTAAACAATGTAAAAAAAATGCATTTTAGAATCGAGTCCAAAACTGAAAGAGCAGGTGATTTTGTCTCTAGTAAAGGAGAAGATAAATGAAGTACTATAGAACAGAAACCAACGACTGCAACATTCTCGCTTACACAACCTCGTGGTGGTCAACCTGTGATAATTACATGTGGCGCAAAAAGTCAAGTAAAATCTCTTTAAAACATTTACTTTCTCCAAGCGATTTCTTGAAAATTCAAACAAACTTCAATCTCAAAACAACCCGTGGAATTGCGACAACTATTCGAGGAGCTTCAAAGAACTTCAAAATTGTTGAACCTCATACAAAAGACAAACTTTCAGCTGAGACCCATTGCGTTGATAAATATTTCGGTAATGACAGATTCACACTTGTAATTGTTAAGGCCGACAAGATTTCTGATGCTGTCGAGACGATTGCTTACTGCACTGATGTCGAAAGTTTTGTCCAGTATATTAAGGGAAAAAGACAATTGTCAGAATTTCTTCTGAAGTTCTCGATAGATGGTGAAGGAGATTTTCTAGAAGTATGTTTATCTATTCAATCAACTGAAGAAATCGTTAAATCGGATAAGACTCTTCAAAAATATGAAGATGGAATTTGTGGTAAGCAGTTCAAGGATTCAGGTGTAAAAAATTTTTCATTCTTGCTTTGGTGCAGTGTTCACAAGAGAACTATAAAAATGTATCACTACTATGGTCTGCAATGAATCTTAACTCTTTAGGAGGTACGATTGCAACAGGCCTGAAGCTCGCTAATATTTTAGTAGGAATCATGTCTCGTAGCAGCCATTTTTCTTGTACGTGGTGATATGTAATCAAGAATAGTCTTGACGAATATAGACTTCACAAAACAGTTGGAAATTCATTGCAAAATTATATGGATTGGCACGAATCTGGAGCTGTGAAAAAGAATACGAAAAACTGTAAGAGTTGTGTACATCCTCTAATTGTGAGTAGTGATGTAGATAAAACATTCCTCGAACTCATCCCTCCACCTAAATTGCATCTGTTGTTGGGCACAGTGAATACCTTATTCGCACACATGCTAGTTGAATTTGAAAATAACGCTTTCACATGGGCAATATCCAGTAATGTTAAACGCAAGATTACTCACGGTAGTCCAGGTTTCAGAGTAAATTCATGTAACACACTTTCCATCAAAGAAAAAACATTCTGCGTTTTAAGTGCAGCTTAGGCTGCTGGAAATATATCAAAGCTTTCGAAGATTTTAAGAAAGTTGTAACAACGTGCTTTTGTCAGAATTTGCATCCTTATTATAAAGAACACATCGCCGTTTTTCGAACTTAGACCTGAACATCTCTGTTATTCCTAAAATCCACGCAGTTTTCTACCACATACGAGATTTTTGCGAAGAGAAGCAGCAAGGCTTAGGATTTCAGAGTGAGCAGGCAATGGAGTCAGTTCATTTTGATTTTAAAACTAACTGGAAAAATTACAAAGTGTCTTGAGATCATCCAGAGTACCATACACGATTGCTTCGTGCTCTGTGTAAATACAATAGTCTGCACTCAATCTAGTTATAATGTTATAGATAAATCTATTAAATATTGATGCTTTAAATAGCAGAAATCATATTTAAAGACTGCCTGTAAGTTAGTTTCTAAATTTTAAAAAATATTTGAATAAAAAAATTATTTTTGTTTCTTATGAGTGAAAATTGCTCACTTTTTTCATTTAATACAACGCTTCTGCATTCTATGAATGAAAAAAATGAAAACCGAAAAGAAAAACTCAACCTTACTTATAAAAAAAAATTTTTGTAAATGAAAAAAAATTTTCGTAAATAAAAAAAATTTAATTTTAAAATTAAGTTTTTTTTTTTCGAAAATGAGTATAGCGATTTTTTTATTTTTGGTCTTAAAATACTTGTTACCCATTCTAGAAACGAAAAAAAAATTAAAACTGAACAGGGCAAGATTGTTTGTGTTGAAATGAATCGAGGCTAGGCGTGCAAAGCGAGAAAGAATTAAACAAAATGCACACAAATCGAATACTTCCCACCAAAAATTTGCAGTATGTGAGAAACTCTGACAAAATTTCAATTTAATACAGAATTGATAAAAATATATGTTTCAAATTGGTAATAAAAAGCCAGCAAGCTTTAGAACCGGAATAAGTAAAAAAGAATATTTTTAAATGAATATTTCAATTCTATTCATGATAGTTCAGGAGAAAATTATAGATATATGTGAAAAATGGTTACAGGCAATTTGTACTTCTGTTTGAAGTGAGAAGTTTTGCTGTTGGAGCTTTCACTTTATTTTGCGTTATTTAGCTCTACATTTAAATTTCTGATTTTCTTATGGCACTTCCTGCGTTTAAAACAAAAACAATTATTCCTATTAAAAAAACGGTTGATGGCAATTTTGAAGAACTCTCATAAACTGATAATTTTGGTTTCTTGTCTATTTATCGTATTCATTGTGGTTTCGTGGGAAAATTGAATTTTTACTTTCTTCGATCTTAATTTTCACGGCTAAAACCTTAAATTTTGGCAGTAAAAGGACTCGTGCGGAAAATGCCTCATTTAGCCTTATTTAAAAAAGGCACGTACCAGGCCCTGATCAGATTACCTGATTTAAAAATTTATATAACGGCCCTGATCAGGTCCAGGTAAGACCCGGATAGACTGTCCATATCATCAAGTAAGGCAATCTGATTATTACCGTATTAACGGCCCTGATCACGTCTAAATAAGCCCCGGATAGGCTGATTAGGCGTACCTTTGTTCGTAGCAAAAAATTTCAAGTCCCATCACCAGAAGTTGAAAATAAACTAAAATTTTACTTCAAAAACAAAGGTTGCATTGTTATAAAATATACCAAAATACTTTTCTAACATGAGTTTGTCAACCCATTTTCTGGAGGATGAACATTTCCAAAAAAAGTTCAAATTTCAAGTCCCATGACCATAGGTGTGCTGGAGAATTCGTATTCTAAACATATAGGTTAGTATTTATATGTATGATTGATAGTATATGTTGATTTCAAAAAGGCCCGCGCTTTTCAGCACATGTGCAGTTTGAAACATCGGCACCCGTGAACATCACTGACGTGTGCAGCCGCCAATCCGTCATTTGCACAGCTGTTTGCAAGGCTCCGACGCTACGAAGTGACTGTATCGGGTTTTTTTTCAAATTGTACGTATATTCCAGTCTGTTTCTAATGAAAGTAAATAGAATTAATGAAAATAAGTGCAGTGAAAGTTTTTGATTCAAGTATAAAGTGAATTCAGTGCCCATAGGAAACAAAGAAAAGTGATTCCTTAAGTTAGAACATGCTTTGTATTTTCCGGAGTGCGAATATTCCTTCAAGTATTTTCGAAAATGCGAGTAATACGGGTAAACGAGTGTATGTGAGATTCAATCGCGATATAGTCGTGTACGTGGAATGTGCAGCCAATACTGATTTATGAATTTATAGGTTAGGGCCAATTTATTGCTCTTTCGAGGGCACATGCGCAACCTACCTGCATGGAGACTTGATACGGAATAAAATACAGGCCTGAAAAGAGCCTTAATTATTCTGAAGGCACAGAATAGAGTGCTCCGCACGGGCCGTGTAAGGCTGCCACGTACGGCCCTTTTCAGTTCGAGCGCTAGGACACACTATCAGGCAGGGCCTGATAGCATTCACTTTTCCGGGCCTTAAGTATGATAAGGCAACTTTTGCAGGACCTGGTACTGCCCGGATTTAAATTTCCGCACGGGGATGGCTAACGAACTTGACCTGTGTTTTTGGACCACAAAACAGTGTGCAGATGAAAATTTAAATTAGATAATTCCTTCGAAAGTTATCGCGTCGTCAGAAAACAGACAGACATTATCGTAAAAACCATTTTTTCTGACTCAGGGATCTCAAAACGTCGAGAATTAACGAAAACTGGATAGGTCCAAATTCACATGAATTCTTCCTTCCAACATAAATGATGAGAATGTAATAATTATAGAATTAAATGACCCTTGTTGCAATCCAATTAGACAAGATCTCACATTTTTTTGCATTTAAATCAGACGTAAATTTACTAATAGCGTGAATTGTTGAGTGGCGATGTGAGAATCTGACTTAATGGTTTGGAAATATATTTTCATTCTCACAAAATGTTTTCAGAGTCTTATTTATTATTACTTATAACTGAACGTCTACAGCCTCTCGGGTATTCTTGTTTGAAATTTTTCGTCAAAAATCTCAGTTATAAACTACGGCTGTCAGGGCTGTGTGGAAACATTAAAATTTCAAGAAAACATTATCAACTAAGAATATTAATACTGTAGAAGTGTTAAGTTTTTAAGCATATTGGTATTAAAATTTATATAGTATACATTAGGGAGGTCCAAAGAAACCAAAGTTGGAATTTCTTTTGGGATGATGACTCATTTTATGAGGTTACCAATAAAAGAAAATCCGTATTTTTACATTCTCATCTTAATGAGAAGGTATTAGTCTTATGTGAAATTCGACATCGCCAGTTTTATTCAAAAAGGATTTTTACGAGGGTGTCTGTAGGCATAGTCTGTAGACATGATAACTTTCAAAATAGTTATGGGATTCTATTGTACTTTGGCACAATTTTTCAGGGCCCAAAAAGAAAGATTAAGTTCGTTAACCAGCCTTCTCTGACCAACGGTTGCGGTTTCAACCAACGAAACGTCTAATGAAAAATCGAAAATAGAAAATTTGAGACAATCGACATGAAATGAAAAAAAAATGATGAAATGCAACGTCGTTCCCCGAAAAAAGATCTAAAAATTTTTTTCGAACCATTTTTTGGTAAGACGCATATAGTTTTTGTTCTAATCGTAAAAAATGTTATTAAGAATAAAAAATTCCATTTTTCAGCAAAACTGTACGAGACACGAAAAAGATATTGACGAAAAAATGTTTTATCTCAAAAAGACCTACAAATTTTCTACAAACCATTTAATTGGTGAAACGCATGGTTTTTGTTTCAATTGTGAAAAATTTTATTAAAAATAAAAATTTCCCCTTTACAGCAAAATTATACGAGATACGGACAAAAATGTATAATGCTGAATTGGTCAATTCAAAAAGACCTACAAATTCACTTCAGACTTATTTTGTTATAATACGCATACTTTTTGTTTTAGTCGCGAAAAATATTATTATTAAAAATAAACAATTTCACTTTCCAGCAAAACTGTACGAGATACGAAAAAAATGTTGAACAGCAAAATTATTCATCTGAAAAAAATCTATAAATTTGCTTGAAACCATTTCTTCAATGAAACGCACAGTTTTTGTTTTAAACATCAAAAATCTCATTAAAATGAAAATTTTCACTTTGCAGCAAAACTATATGAGATACAAAAAAAATGTTAGAAATTAAACTTACTCATCTCAAAACGATACACAAATTTGTTTGTGACTATTTTTCTGATGAGACACATTGTTTTTGTTTTAATCATGAAAAATGTTACTGAAAATAAACAGTTCCACTTTCCAGCAAAATTATACGAGATACGAAAAAAATGATAAAAAGCAAAATTGTTCATCATAAAAAGATCTACAAATTTTCTTCAAAATATTTTTCTGATGAGACGCATAGTTTTTGTTTGGATCATGAAAAATGTTGCTGAAAATAAAAAGTGCCACTTTCCAGCAAAATTATACGAGATACGAAAAAAATGTTAGGGAGCAAAATTGTTCATCTCAATAAGATCTACAAACCTCAAGACAATTTTTTCAATGAAAAGCATAATTGTTTTAATTGTGAAAAAAACATATTTTTGAGAATATAAAACTGAAAGGCGTACATTTCAATAAAACGAGTGCAAATTGCATAGACTTCTTAAAATCACTTCCCCGAATGTGACGTATGAATTGATTTTTGATTTTGACCTCCCAACTCCTTCCAGCATGCCCGAAGATGAAGCATGTTTACTGGTCGTAAATATTACTTTTCTATATTTTTTCATCATGGATTATTTTTAATGGTGAAATTAAAAAGTTTTATGTATTTTTTTTATTAATGATTCATTGTTTGAACAGTTTTCATCTGTTTGAACAATTTTCGTTTCTCATTTTATCGCAAATTATCGGTACTCCCACT
Organism: Melikaiella ostensackeni; assembly: GCA_032362435.1. Lineage (NCBI taxonomy): Eukaryota > Metazoa > Arthropoda > Insecta > Hymenoptera > Cynipidae > Melikaiella > Melikaiella ostensackeni. Next base: position 8,967 of record JAUMHM010036667.1, read on the forward strand.
GCAAGGTAAACTAATTAGGAAATATAACAAAACAGAATGGTCGAATGTAACATTTGACTGGAACAAGGCAGAAAAATGTAGTTTTTTGTGAATTTGTCAACAAACTTGACACAATTCTAGTATATGTCTGATATTTTTACACTAACCCATCATTGCTTAAACAATGCCCATTTGTTCAAACAATTTTTTTCGACAAAATAGCAAAAATGTACACCTTCTCTGAGTAACATGAACTGATTGGTTTAAATCAAATATCGACACGATCGAATTACTTTATTGTTAATTGTTTAAATAATGTTTCATTGAAGAAATGTAACTTTGGCCTGGAATAATGAAGAGAAGTCTAGTTTTTTGCGAATTTTTCAACAAATTTCATTCCCTCCTTTTATGTTAACACTCTTCATTAATCAACAATAATTTTGTAAAAAAATTTCATTTGTTTAAACAACTTTTATGGAGAAAATAAAAAAAATTTTCACATCCTTAACATAACTTGAACAATTTACTTTAAATCGAAAATCAACACAAACAATTTACTAATTAGTTCATGTTTTTCAGAAAATGCGAAAATTTTGTCTGTTTTGTCGAAACAAAATTTTTTAGCAAATTTTTTCAATTTTTCTAATTGTTAAATTTTTTGAACAAATGAAATCAAATTTAGTGGACTGTTCTGATTTTTCATATTGCCTAATGAGCTTATCTCGTTATAAGGGTACCGATAATTTACGATAAAATATGAAAAATAAATTGTTTGAACAATTAATCATTGATAAAAAAATACATGGAACTTTTTAATTTGGCCAGTAAAAATGATCCGTGATAAAAAAACATACAAAAGTAATATTTACGACATATAAACCACACAATACTTGATCCTCGTTTAGGGAATGGTTTTTGGAGAATTTTGGAAGGAATTGGGAGGGTCAAAATAAAAAATCAATGCATACGTCACATTCGGGGAAGTGATTTTAAGAATTCCATGTAGTTTGTACTGGCTTCATTAAAATGTACGCCTTCCAGTCTCATATTCGTAAGAATGAGAGTTTTCCCTATGTATTCTCAATGGCACCTTGGTTTTAATTTGCCTCAATTAGACGAACGCTAATTACCTTAGTGTACAAATTTCGTGAGGGAAAATTGCTCAATTTCACATATAAATTGTAGTAAGTCAATCAAATTAAAAATAAAAAAAGTTTTTTATCTTGAATGTTTCGAAGAAAGATCTTTTAGGTATACTTGATGAAATTTTGATACAATTAACAACTAAAATATGAGTAATTTATACAATAATAAATGTCTAATAAATTGTAAAAGCAGTTAGATATCACAAATATGTACAGTAATTTCTTGACGATTATGCCGGCAATTGGCGTAGCGGGAACGTGCACATCACATGGAGAATGATGATTTCGAAGTTTTCTATGTGTCGCAGATATATAACCCTAATAAGTAAGCACAATATCACCGTTCTGTATTTGTAATTCTTTGAATAAAGATTCATAATTATTACTATTTGAAATACTAATTTGTCTTCTTCATGCATGAAAGACTGTTATCACAATATTTAATCTTCGGTGCTATGTATAATGAAATACAAATAAGTTTAAAAAAAGTTCCTGATAAGATTCTAATCTTGATCTGACAATTGAAACTGTTCTGTTTTCGTATTCATTTTCCTTGAAAACCGTTTTTAAGTATATATATTTTTTTAATTTTGCAGTAGTATGAAAGATTCATCATAAATTTGTAGGCTTTTTCAAGACGCTTTTTCGATTGACCTAGATTAACGAACCATCCACCATCTTTTATGATCTACCAATACCGATTTCAAAATTGAATTATAACAGTTTATCTTGTTAATATGAGGAAAAATGTTTTGATAATGGAAATACAATAGTACTGTATTGAATGATATATTTGTTCGCGTCTTCGAGACGCGTCGATTGATCTATTCAAGAAGCTTTTATGACCTTCTAGAAGCGATTTCTGAATTTTAAAAAAAAAACTTTGTTTATATGACCTATTTGCGAATCTTCGATAACCTTTCATGAGCTACCAGTAGCGATTTATAAAATTTTTTTAAAAAACTGTTTCCTTTGTTTAAATGAGGAAAACTTTCTGAATATCAATTGGAATGTAACACTACTATAACTCAAAAAGTTGTTGGTTTTAACAAGACACATTAATTGACATTTTGACTATTAATATTTTATTTATTTAATTAAAAATCATCAAAGTTGTGAAATCAAGAAATAAAGGCAAGTACGAAAAGTAGATTAGTAGATTTCAGAACTTTGATTACCTCCAACATAATTAAATAATATATTCATAGTCATGCACTTGGCGGAATTTTTTCACACGTAGTATTTTCGGTGCGATTTCATACATTTTTCACGCAATAATAACAAATCCATACACAGTAATAAATTTTACTGACAACATTGGAATAAAATTATAATCTACAGTCGACTTTTTCTTAAGCACTTTTTTTTTATTTTGGGGTCAACGGATTTCTCCAATTTTCAATTACTATCATTCAAACATACAGAATAATTCTTGTGAACAACATTTTCTCTAAGAATCTGCTAAAAAAATCAGTATTAGTTGATGATAGGTCTGTGTCTGCATATTTTCTAAATTGTTAATTTTTTATAAAAATTCAAACCTAACTCTGTTAACCTAAGCCTAACTCGTATGTAGAATTGCGTGAGGGTGTTTTTCGGTAAGGATATTGTGGCCCTCTTGAAAGGGTTATAAATATGTTTCTTAGTTCATTTAAAAGTTTATAAAGTCCAGTTCATGGGAAAAATAAAGAAAAATCTGTATCGGGTATCACATTTCGGTTCATTTTTTTTAATGATCTTAAATTTAAAAATTTACAATTTCTGATTATAATAATTTTGGCTCTACTTTAAGGGTTATAGGGATGTTTCTTGGTTCATTTGAAATCTTACGGAGTCCAGTTTATAGGAAAAATATAGATAATGCTCTATCACGTATCACTTTTTAGTTAATTTTTTTCAAATAGTGAAAAATTAAAAAACTTACATTTTCTGATTATAAAAATTCTGACTCTCCTCTAAGACTTCTTGGGATGTTTCTTGGTTTATTTGAAAGCTTATAGAGTCCAGTTTATCGGAAAAATAGAGAAAAAGCTCTATCAGAAATCACTTCTTAGTTTATTTTTTTCAAAATGGTGATAAATTAAAAAAATTACAATTTCTGATTATAAAAATTTCAGCTCTCTTTCAAGGATTGAAGGGATGTTTTGTGGCCCATGTGAAAGCTCAGGAGGTCTTATGGTAAAGAATTAGAGAGAATTTTCTATCGGATATCACTTTTTAGGTTTTTTTCTCTAAAAAGTGATAAATTAAAAAATCTTGAATCCTGTTTGATAAAAAATGTCGCCTAAAGTTTTTTTAACATTATAAAGATTCTTGATGGTCCTGATACTTAGAAAAATACACTTAAAACAAAAAAAATATATTAGTATATCAATTTATTTTTATTATGAAAAGTGAAGAAATTGAAAAATATTGAGTTTTCTCTGTTCTCTTTTTAGTTCCCTTTTACCATTTAGAAATTTGAAAAATAGAGAATTGTCTTCATCCCCTTTTCCCATCGAGAAATTGAAAAAGTATAAAGTTTACTCAATCCTTTCACAGCCCCCTTTTAAAAAATAGAGGAAAGTTTCTATCAGTTATCACTTTTTAGTTTATTTCTAAAAGTGAGAAGTTGAAAAATCTTGAATCCTGTTCAATGAAAAACTTTGAATAAATTTTGTTTAAGATTATAATGATTCTTGGGGAACATGATACTCAGAAAAATACACTGAAAATCACAAAAAAATATACTAGGGTATCAATTTTTTTTATTACGAAAAGTGAAGAATTTGAAAACCATTGAGTTTTCTCTCTCCTCTTCTTAGTCTCCTTTTCCCATTTAAAAACTGAAAAATACCAGTTTATTCCATTTTTTCTCAGTCTCCCTTTCCCATTTAGAAACTGAAAAATACATTTGCATTTTCTTGTCAGAAAAAGGAAAGAAATTAAAAAATACAGGGTTTACTCAATCCTTTCGCAGCTCCCTTTTCCCATCTAGAAACTGAAACATACCGAGTTTTTTCTGAACCCTTTTCAGTCCCCAGAGTTTTCTATGTCCCCTTTCCCATTCATTAATATTTTGTAAACAAAGTTTTAGAAAATTTAAAAAAAAATTCTGTCGAATACAATTTTTTTCTTTACTTCAAAAATAATAATTAAAATTTTTATTGTAATCTGACAAACCATTCTCTTCTTCCCTTTCTAATTTAAAAATTCAACGTAAGGAAAGATTAAAATTAGAAATTTGAATTTTGAATACTGAAATAATTTTTGTATAGAATATTTTATCATTACATCACAGTCAGTCGATAATGTCAAATATGTATAGTGAAACGATGTCATGCGGTGGAATTTAAAGCATTGTTTATATGGAGTTTCGGCGAAATATCGTTTTCAATGCTCAACTGGTGAGAAAATTGTGCTATCTTTCTTCTTTTCAAGTATAAACATTATTTTTGCAACTGCCAATTGGTATTTGGTCCACTTATTTTTTTTTAATCTCTCAGAAAATAATATAATGTCCAAATTTGAGGCTGGAGTGCCCAGGGTTCCATACGGGAGAATCATGGCAGCCATGAATCCAACGACACTCGAACCTTATTTTGGATATTTTATTTTTTTGTGTCAGGCTCCAAAACGCAAATTTATAAAATACCAATCAATAGTTGTAATAATGTCATATGGAACTGAATAGCAAAAATATAGCACAATTTTCTCTTTACTTGTGAACTAAAAACGATTATCCAAATCCACCGAAACTCCATATAAACCATGCTTTAGATACCACCACATGATATCGTCCTACTATATTTTACATTATCAACTGAGTGACGTAATGATGGGATACTCTACTATTGAAGTTTCAGCTGTATATATGTTCATTTTTTTTAAAATTAATAATAACTTTCTTGAATATACCACTTTTTAATTTGACGTTTGAGAGTATAGTGTTAGAATTTTTATTTTGAATATTTAGGGAACATCCATAAACTACGTAGACAGTTTTTCTTTTATTTATATCGTTGTGTCCTTCTTAACTTCATAGCAATTTTATTCTCGTCTGTAATTAAACAAAAGAAAAATTGTAAACGTAGATTATGGACGCTCCCTCAGAATCTTTTATTATATTCATTTAATCGTTATGCAAGAGGAAAATACTTCGCTTGAAAAGAAAGAAGGTGATGAATTGACAGAAATTAATACACAGCACTATATTTACGGAGACGGAAGTTTTTGACGAGATGGTATTATATGATAAAAAAATGTTATCACAATGTAACATTGTGATTGTTGAAGCGTCAACGATCCCGGATTTAGCAGGAGATCTTAGATTCAAATGTCATTCTGGAAAGGTATAAAAATGTTACATTTGAGTAAAGAACATGCGAACGATTCCATCAGAATTAGAGTTGGTAAAATGGCTTTTAAAGTTGGGTAATAATGAAATTTATAGTAAATTAGACAATGATATTCTAAGACTACCTGATCATTTTATTTTAAATGATTCATTGATAACACACGTATTTGGTGAATCTATCAAAATCGAGGATGTCTGTACATATATGTACAGACTTTTGCTTCAGAATATATTCTGAAGCAAAAGTTTGGTTTTTAATGATGACTGTGAAACTAATTATTTTGAAGTACTGAGTCTTATAACCAGAAAACTTAAAGAGTATTATAGAATTGATAGTTATGTATCAAATAATAAAAATTTAGCAAATATACCAATTGAATATTCAAGCTGAAAAACACCGTCTGGCATGTCTCCACGTGCATTTTGTTTGAAGAAAGTTGCTGTTGTGATTTTAATTAGAAATATGAACATTGGTATTGGATTAGTAAATAGTGTTAGTCTGGTTATGAAGGATATATATGAACATGTATCGATGTTGGAAATTATTATTGGGTAGTTTGTTTTTCTAGCTAGAATTGAATTATTATCTATTGACTCCAATCTACCATTTATTAGAAAAAGAAATGAATTTTCAATACGTTAAGCCTTTGCAATTACCTTTGATAAATTAGGAATTTATTTATCCCGTTGTGTACTTAACCATGGAGAACTGTATGTAGCATTTAGTAGAGTACGTTCTACTGAAGATGTTAGAATAAAAGTGGTGCCTACAACTGGAAAAGGCAAATTTCAGTTTAGTTTCATTGAATTGAACAAATTAATTATTTTTCATTAAAGCTTGAGATGCAAATTGGTTACTTCCACGTAGTGCATCTTAGAAACAAGTTTAATGAATTTGCATTTCATATATAACTTAATGGAATTTTATTCAAATAATTGAATAATATTATATTTATTCTCTAAAAATGGCTAAAACCAACGAAGAAATATAAAAAACAGGTGGTAGAATTAATTAGCTGGCAGCAATTGCTGTTAGAAGCCTCTAGTTTACTATATTTATGCAAACTTTCATCGAAATCGATCAACTGGTTTTGGCTGCAGGTGCGCCTACATGTCGAAAATTGTTAAAAAATGAGTAAAAATGACAGAAAAATGAAAAATTCCTAATATAAATCAATGAAAATTTGGTAAAAGCGTGTAAGCTTTATCTTGGTCTGCATTTTGAAAATCACGCTTTTTACTCTACTTTTCTCAACGGATGCAATCGCAAATTTATTTCGTCCACCCAAAAAAAGATTTAGTTGAATCAACAAAATTTTGGTTGATTCAACCCTAGAATATGGTTATTATATGGACAACAAAATAT
>JAUMHM010036677.1:0-15792 GCA_032362435.1 Melikaiella ostensackeni
CAATAATGGCTGGTTATGGAGGTTAATCAGTGATTAAAGTAACATAACCTCAAAATTGAAGTGCGAGGGCGAGTACAGTGAGTGCAGTATACAGCAAGGAAATATGGTTGTGTTTACTTTGTAAGAAACTCAACAATTTTGTTCAAAAGCCATTTCGTTTGAAAATTCAACTAGTTTGGTAAAAAACTGAACTATTTTGTTGAATATTCATTTTTATAATTACAGATTTAACTGTTCCATTTTTGAGTGTAAATTTATATTTTATAGTTGAAAATTAAACTATTTGGATCCAAATTCATGGCTTTTGTTGTGATAAAAATTTCACCTTGTTGCTCCAACAAATCATCTTTTTGTTTAAAAATTCGTTTTTTTGGTTGAAAATTAATCTGTATGGCTGAAAATGTAAATGTACCACTTTCGATTCACGTTTATATTTTTTAATTAAAAATTGAACTATTTTGTTGCAAATTTATGTATGTTGCTACAAATTCGTCAGTTTTTGTAGAAAATTAATCTTCATGCTTGAAAATTCATCTTTTTTGTTTGAAATTAAACTATTTTGCTGGAAATTCGTTTTGTTTGCAGTTGAAAATTATTTACTTGAAAATTCATGTATTTTTTTCACAACATCTTCTTTTCTGGCAGAGTTCCTAATCTTCTTGCTTGAAAATTCATTTTTTTCGTTCGAAATAGAACTCTTGTGTTCAAAGTTGGTTTGTTTTAGATGAAAATAAAGTTTTTAACTGCAAAATTAAACTATTCCATTTTCAATTATAAATTTATCTTTTTTAGTTCAAAAGTAAACTGCTTGTTTCAAAATTCATGTACTTTGTTAGAAATTCTTTGTTCTTGGTAGAAAATTGATCTTCTTTCCTGAAAATTTATTTTTATTTTTTGGTTGAAAATTAATTTTTTTGACTGAAATAAACTGTTCCATTTTTGATTGTATAAATAAAAATTATATTTCAGAAACCATATCAATATTTTGACGCCTAAACATCATGGCGACGAAAGTTAATTGAAATTTCCATTACAACCAATCGGAGTCGCGGTTACAAGAGAATATTGGAGTTACATCAGAACAAAAATGTCCATGGTGCAACGCATTGTAATTTAATCATGTTTAAAGCCTCGATTGAAAAATAATCAATTGCAATATTCCAAATTAAAGTAATTCTCATTGTAAATCTTTGAAATTGAAATACGTATTCCAAAAAAGTACAGAATTAATCACTTTAAACTGTGAACTTTTTTAAGAAATTATTAAAAATTACAACATTTTAAAATGTAAACATTCCGAATTATTGTATCTTCAATCGTAAATCTCAAGAATTGAAGAATTTTCAATCGAAAATGTATAAAATTGCATAAATTTCAATTTTAAATCTTAAAAATTAAACTATTCAAAAAAAAAAACATTCAAAATTGCATCATTTTCTATTTTACACATTAAACGATGGAGAGACGTCAATCGCAGTATTCAAAATTGAAGTATTTTCCATTGTAAATCTTCGAAATTGAAAAATGTATTCCAAAAAAACGTACAAAATTACATCAATTTAAACTACAAACATTTCAAATTAATGTATCTTTACTTGAAAATCATAAAAATTGAAGAATTTTCAATTGCAAATCTATGAAATTAAATAATTTTCAATATTATATGTACAATATTGAATAGTTTTCAATTTTTAATCTTCGAAATCGAACTATTTCGAAAAATCATTTAAAAATACAACACTTCGAACTGTGAACATTTAAAATTATTGTATCTTCAATTGTTAATCCTAAAAATTGAGAAAATTTCAATTTCAAATCTTCAATTATGAATCCTATAAAGTGAAGAACTTTTAACTGGAAATCTATATAATTGAATGAGTTTCAAATTGAATTTTTCAAAATTAAATAATTTTCAATTTGAAATTTTCGAAATTGAACTATTTCAAAAAATCATTTGAAAATGCAACATTTCGAACTGTGAACTATTTCAAAAAATCATTTGATAATACAACATTTCGAACAGTGAACATTTAAAATTATTGAATCTTCAATTAATCTCAAAAATTAAACGAATTTCAATTTTAAATCTCCAAAAATGAATGAATTTCAATTTCATTTCTCAAAAATTGAATGATTTTTCATTTAAAATCTTTGAAATGGAACTATTCCAAAACAAAAATTCGAAATTAATGAATCTTCAATTATAAATCCTGAAAACTGAAGAATTCTACCTTTCAAACATATTAAATTGAATAAATTTCATATTTAAATTCTCAAAATTGAATAATTTCCAATTTAAATTTTGAAAATTGAACTATTCCAAAAAATTCCTTAAAATTTCATCATTCTAAACTGTGAACATTCCAGATTATCGAATTTTTTAATTGTATATCGTGAAAATTGAAGAATTTTAAATTGCAGATCTATAACATTAAATAAATTTCAATTTCAAAATTGAATAATTTTTAATTCTGACTCTTCAAAATTGAGTTATTACGAAAAATGCATTCAACATTACAGCATTTCAAACTATGTATATGAATTCCAAATCATTAAATCTTCAATTGTAAATTTTAGTAACTGGAGAATTTTCAATTGCAAACCTATAAAGTTCAATAAATTTCATAAAAAATGTTATGGACGCGCGTGACGCGCTATTTTATCTACTTGATTAGTAGAGTTTTTTTATTTTTGAGGTTTCTCATTTGGTATTCCTTCATTTTGTTCGTTCATTTAGAATGATTTAATTTTAAAGGTCTATAATTGAAAAATTTTTCATTTTGTATGGTGAGAATGACGGTGAATTAATTCTTTGATCATAAAAGTTTGTCAATTAATTTTAATATTAAATTATAATTTTTTATGCAGTAACAATTAAAAATTATAGAATTTCAGGAGCTTTGACGTTGAAACATTCAATTTAGTTTCCTATTTCAAATTGTTGAATTTTGATCACTTTGAATTAAAAATTTCTAAACCCAACAGTTTTAAATTTTAGATAATCCAATTTCAAACGCTTTTGATTAGAAATAATACAATTTTCTTTTCTTTGAATTTCAAATAATTAGGTTTTCGAAATTCTAATATGTAACTTTTGAATTTTGAACCTTTTATAATTTTCTTGTTCTCGAAATTTCAATCTTAAATCATTCAATTTCGAAATTTTTGAAATCAAAATAAAATTCTTCCATTTTGAACGCTTCGAATTATTAATGATACAATTTAAATGCTTTCTAATGAAACTGTCAAATTTTCAAAATTTTAGTCTGCAATGTTTCATTTTTGAGAGCTTCTGGTATACAATTTTCCAATTTCAAACTATTAGGTTTCAAATGCTTGTATTTAGAAATGATTTAAGTTCAATCTTTTTTCATTACATTCAAAATATTGAACTTCTTTTAAAATTTTACTGAATCTCAAATTGTTTGATTTGGCACGCTTGCAATTCAAAATCTTTTAATATATTTTTAAAAAGTTTCAAACGCTTTCAATTCGAAGTTATTAATTATTGATTATTGTTTCGAAATGAATTTAAACTCGTAATATTAGGGAATTGGTTCAATGATGGATTTTTAAATTGTTCATATTTTTAATGCTAGAAAACAAGAATCCGGGGACGTGCATTTACTGCTAGTATAAAATAATCATTTCAGATTGATTTGCACTGCATTTTCATTACGAAACCGAGCCTTTGGAAAATGATGAGTCTTTAGAGATTTGAAAAATTTACCAACAAAAGCTGCTTTTAAAAGTGACCTACTTGTGGAGAATTATGAAAATAATTAACTTAAAAATTCAAGAGAGACTTAAAAACCGCTGCAAAGTAGTTTGGTGTACTTTGGATTGTAAAAGGAGTCTGAGAGGATGGAAAAGGTAATTTTTCCTGCATTTTTTATTATTTATTGTTTCTTATTTATTTCTGATTCCTTATTCTCATAATTATTCATTGCTTATCTTTCATGGGCCATATAAGGTTTCATATCGTTCAATAGATTCATTTTATCAACAGGAATGAATTTTGTTCTTGAGAAATGAATGTATTTCAAAAATTGAGAATTTTTTATTTTTTAAACGCTAAACGAATTGACAAATCTGTATATATCATAATTTTATTTTGTCGCACAGGCTTGTTAAATACATCAATAGATTTGTCTTATCATGAAGCATAAATTTGATACTTAGAATATTGGTGTATCTGCAAAGTTAAGAAAGTTTTTCTCTCACAAACATTAGAAAAACTTACAAATTTATACATATCATAACTTCATTTAGTAACAGAGTGCTTCTAAATACATCAATTGATTAACGTTGTCGAACTGAACAAATTTGTTGTTTATTATGACGCTATATTCTTGATATTAGAAAAAATCACTTATAAACGAAAAATTAGAAACTTCACAAATTCTTAAAGATAAAAATTTTTGTACGGAGATAGCTATAAGTGTTCTATTGAATTAAATGAACTAAATACCACCCCGTCTTTGAAAAAATTTGAATTACAGAGCCTGAAATTGATGCCAATACTGTGATAAGAATGCTTGAAATTTCGAATTCTTTAAATTCATTTTTTGCTATTCTCATGATCTGTAATGCATAAACCTTAAACTTTTTTCATAAAAACGGATGTATTTAATTAAAATTCACTGTTAATATTTTGTTCTTAAATACAATCAAAATTTCAGAAAAATTCACGTCTGAAATGATTTTTGAGAAAAATATAAAATATATAAAAAAATATTTATTCTTATTCGATCCGCCTCATTTTCGGGCTTCTGAGATCGAATTATGTCAAGACATGTCAATACATGAAGATCGAAAATTTTCATCGTTACAAAGCTTCCTCTATGAGGAAGCAATTATTGAATAGTTAACAAATTTGATGAAGGTTGATTAGCCTTTGTAATAAACTAAAAAGGGTCATAAAGTTTAAAGAATTCTCCCGGTTTCACCTTTTAAAAGGTTGTATAAGGATTATACTAATTTCTCTTTCTGGAAAGTGGCCGTTAATAATCCACTGGGGATAATTAAACAAGTTCTTTGACTTAATTATTTGATGGAAGCAGAACAAAAAACTGCGAATTTGTACACATAGGTGAAGGGGGAGCTGATAATTTAAAATGCGTTATTAAAGAAATTAAGTGAAAATTATGAATTTCTCTTTCTGGGGTTATATATTTTGCGCGCTCTTGAGAGTAATATTCGACTTTCTTTGTGGTTTCTTTCGAACAGGAAAATTTTCTATTACATAACTATTACATTACTATTACAAATATGCTACAGTAGGTCACAAAAAACTTCTAATTGTTTTATATAATTTTTAGAAAAATGTTGAGAATAGTAATTTACGCTTCGAGAAGAATAAACTATTCATTCGACTATTTCTGATCAATGGCAGTCGATAAGATTCATTATTTAGTTGCTTTTAATATTTTCAAGAAACAATATTGAGGTATGTTTCTTAACCTCTCTCGACTTCCGAATAGGTGATTGCTTATGACAAGAAAATTAGAGAAAAATTAAGATATACACGTATAGATTTGAATGGATGGTTACCTTTCATATGCTTGAGGGCGGTAGAGCGAAAATAGTTTTATTGAGGCCCAGGCACCGTCTTTTTGTTTATACTGCTTAAAATCAGTCTTTCTTATCTCTCACATTCATTTATCTTCCTCGAAATTATATATCGCTATTCTAGTTCGTAATTACATTTGAAAATCATCATTTTGAAGCTAGTCAAATAATTCTGTGTATTCATAATTTTTAATAATTTTATTTGAGCGTTTTTTCACCCAAGAAAATACGGAACAATTCCCATGATCGAACTCGAGAAAATGTCACGTACTAATCAATCACTAATTGATGCGTCATTAATACGAAACAATCTGAATTAGTCTGGAATAAGTTAAAACAAGTTTTCAATCCTCTTCAACACCTTCCAATCCCAGTGCCAACTTGAAATTCAATCCGAATGAATCCGTGACTCACTTGTTATTCCTTTTAATTCGTAAGTCAACATCGACTCCAATCCGAACCGATACCGAACTAACTTTTCAATCCGTGCGTCCAGTCCGAATGAATTCCGCACCAATCCGAAATAAACTTTCATTGCTTCTCAATCCGAATAAATCCGAGACTCATCCCGAACAACTTACTAACTCTCTCAATCAATGCGCACAATCTAAATGAATCCGTGGCTCATTCAAAAAGTTTTTTCAACCATTTTCAGTCCGTGTATGAACACCAACTCCAGACCAATTTATTTGGAAACCACTTTTCAATTTTCTTCCTGTCGTTAGTACAAACCAAATGAATCCAAGGCTCATTCAGAAAGACTTTCCAATCATTATCAATCCGTGTATGAATACCAACTTTAGTTCAATTTGATCCGAAACCATCTTTCTATTTTTTTATTCCGTTAGTACAATCCGAATGAATATGAGGATCATCCGCACTCAATTAAAAATTTTTTTTACCACATGCACAAACTTCAACTTCAATCCGATTCATTCAGAATCAATCCTTACCCGCCTTACCACTTTAGAAAACGCCTACATTTTTTTGTTTTCGCAAATCTGCCACCATTTTTGAGACGATACAACATTTATATGTACTGCTACACGCAAATTTATTATTATTCATCAACAAATTTGTTGTTAAATAAATGTTCGTTTTAACTTTCAATTTTTTCTCATAGTCTCGCCTTTAACTCTATATAGTACTATAAGTGTGTCGTGGATTTGCATGGACGGGAGAAAAGAAACTCTCTTCTTACACCTTTTTTAATTGTTCATTTATTACAAATCAAGGCGATGTCAAAGGTATATGAAAAACGTCTTCATCATATCTTAATCAAAATTTCCTTCTACATGGTTGTGGTAAAACTTTTTTTATTTATCTCTTTTTTATGAAAATGAAAAGAGCTAAAACTATTTATTACATTTATGAAATTTATTCTATTCATTATATGTCTATATAATCTATTTATTATATATATGAAACATAAAACTATTACTGCCTATCCACAGTCTTTCTCTTTCTACACTAGTCCTCTGTGCGCTAATTCGAGTCTCACGATTCTCTATTGGTATTTAGGATTTAATTGATTTTCAGATTTAACTTATCTCGTCATTATGAAAACTCTCTATCGAAAGATACAAGTTTTATATTCGCACCATAGAAATGCCTGCGCTCATTAAATAGCTCTTGGTTGAGGTACTCAAGCATGTAGGATGGTGGTGTGGATCTCTCGATTACTTTAAAAAAAGAGTTCACTTCAGTTCCTTGGTCGAAAAATTTCCCACACAGCAAGGATTTAGAGTGTTAGGATTATAGAAAATAGTTGTGCTCGTAACCCTCGAATCTTGTGAGTAACTAGCGGTTGTTCCCAGAGATGAAGTCGAAAGCTTCACCCTTGACACTTTTGGTGGTCCTTCGACCTACACGGCTGATCACCATCAGCCGCCGACTCTCTCGAACAGCTCGCGCTTGGCCTTTTTATGCCGTCCTCCGCAAGCTCCCTCCTCTAGTCCCACCGAGTGTGGGCGGGATTCCGCGAGCGTGCGCGGTGTTGTTGCCCTGCACGCTGCTGATCGCGCAAGCCAGCTACTCTCCCGATCGACCGGTTGTCGACTTCAAGGGGACTTATGTAACTTACATGTTACAATATTTTTCTAAAATTTTGAAAATTTTTTTAATAGATTGGTTTGAGTGGTCGAAGGCCATCCTCCTCTATGAAACTTTGACATTTTTTTCAGTTTTCACGTTTCTTTCACCGTTTTCCACAACCCCACTTTATGCAACCCTGAAATATTTTTTAATTCTCAAGGAACTCTCACCATTTTCGAAATGACTGAAATTTTTTTTTTTTACAATTTAGAAAATTTTTTTTATTGAATTAGTTTGAGGTGGTCGAGAAGAATCACCCTTCATAAGAACCTGAAAATTTTGTCAGTTTTGATGTATCTCACCGTTTTTGAGGTTACGAAAAATTTCAAATTTTTTGTTAATTTTGACCGAGTGACCAAGTCAAGGACCGTCATGACGAACATTGTCTGTCAGTGACCGACAATCTATTAAATCTGGTCAAACTTATATTTTGCAGAAATAATGATATTGTGAAAGATGTTTCAGACATAAAACTATGTTTTATAACAATAAAAGGTTATTTCTGTGAAGTTCATGTTGTAAGAGTAGTGATATGTAGGTTTTTCACGAAAATGATGCACAACAAAGCCACAAACCTCAGAAATATAGCGCGAAATTTTGAAATTACCATCTCACCCGTAAAAGAAAAATGTTGTTTATTACCTAAGTATCAGAAATAATGCTCGCTTACATGCATGCTGATGTCCTGAGAATTGCATAACATTGAATTGACAATTTTTTTTTCATAATAACACGAAAAATCATAAAATTCTGTGTCTAAGAAGCTTAACTTCAAGGCAAATGCGTCAATTTTGTAAAATGATGTAAAAAAAATTTCAAATTAAGATGAATACAAAAAGTGTTCGTAACTACGATATTAATTTGTATTTTGAATGAATATTATTGGTATATATTTTCGTTATCTTATCTACAGATGCAGCCAAAGACTAAATTTGGTATAAGAAAATTTTTGAAAAATCAGAACTTAAAAATTCATAAAAATCAACAATATTTTCATTGCAATAAATTTCGGATATTATCGAGCATTAGGAACATAATTCTCATCCCCTAAGTCATTAAAATTTTGGTAATTAATTGTGTGATTACTTACAAGAAGTTTCTATAAAACAATATGTAATTTCTATAAAATGTAGTAAGATCTACAAAAAGATTGATCTATAGTAATTTTTTAAAAATTTATGTCTAGGATAGTCCTTATTTGAGAAATGACTTTAGTCGTACAAGTTCAAGCCTGTAGATGGACTCAAAATTGTTCCCCTTCCTGAAATATATGATATTATACCTTTACCAGATGATTATCTTGTGTATTTTGGAGGATTTCTCCGAGAAAAAGAAAAGCAGCTGTGTATTCAGTCGAATAGGGATTATTTTGAATATTCAGAATGATTAATGAAAGTCTCAAAATATTAGGGCGTGCCCGCCATAAAAATACAAAAATACAAGTAGGTCAATCAATTCGTCTCAACTCAAAGAGTCTTCTATCGTTGTATCAACTCTGAATAAGGTTAATGAAAACGTTTTTACCGTGAAAAAGATAAACAAATTTTTAGAATATTATTAATGACCATAACTTCTTCAATCTCCAATAGAATGTATTCAGATTATAGCTCAATCGAATCACCTCATATCAAGGAGTCTTTCTTATTCTAGCATCAACTTTGAAGTATCTTAATGAAAAAAATTTTACTATAAAAAACCCATTTTTGAAATACTATAAAAAACATAGAAAGTGTGAGATTCAATGTTTTGAAAATCCTTGCATCACTTTTAGGTATTAGGAGTGTTAGTCGTCAAAGTGCAGAGAACTTGGTTCTTATTTCTGAAGTTGAAGAAACATAATTTTTTGGGTTAATAACATATCAAAAAGGAGCTGGTACTTTAAATTTGCTTGTTGCATTTCTTTCGAAGATGTATTTTGGTTACTTCGTATCGAAAAGATTTCAGTTTTCTAGCTGTGCTAAAATGATTTTTATTATCATGGATTCTTATTTTCAGTTGTAAAAAAATTAAAATTAAAAAGCAATCTAAACAGAGAGATATGTATTTTGTTCAATCCTTTCAAATATTAACTTATTAAGATAATGAGGTCATAAATATATTATTAAACAAGAAGACTGTTGTATGACGGCAAAGAGTAAACACTGCTCATGTTAGTGATAAATATTTAAGACATGACATTGTAATCACGTTTTAATTTCATGAATAATTGTTTGAAAACACACTTAGCTAATCCTCCAAAGGATTAAACGAGATACTTATTTTCATGTTTGGAATGCTTTCTAATTTCAATTTCCTTGGATCTATAAATAGGAATTGACGATGAAAAGAATTGTCTTTGTACAGTCCAAATATTTAATTGATTTCTTGTCTATCCGGAATAACCAAAAGACATATTGGAAAGAAATACAAGAAAATACAACTTCATGCATTTCTTGAAGTGAGAGTTATAGCTGGTGGGTATTTGGTATGGGGGCTCGAAAATAAAGGGATTTTGAATCTCACCTTGAATTTTTGATTTTTTTTTCTTTTTATGTTGAAGATGAACCACGTGGAAGGAGAAATAAATCGAATAATATTGAGAGGTCGCTCATCGCGGATTTGTCAGTTTTTGCAGAGAAATACATTTTTCTCAAAAACGGCAGATCATAGCGCGAAAATACGCAGAATATAAAAGATATGGCTCATTAAAATGAGTATCTTTTGATTATATTTTTGATTTTAATTATGCATATTTCAGAAAATATGCCAAGGAAATTGTTGGAAAAAAGGATTAATCATCTTTCCACTTACTGAGATGTTTTTAATACACATTAAAATTATTTTTAGGTTTATAAGAAACAATTAATATAAAAATGTAAAATGATTATTTTTGAAAATTCGGATTTCATGAATTATTGTTTGAGAACATAAAAATAATTTAAATGTATTGTAACATGCAAGTTACATAAGTCCCCGTGAAGTCGACAACCGGTCGATCGGAAGAGTAGCTGGCACGCGAGATCAGCAGCCTGCAGGGGCAACAACACGGCGCACGCTCGCGGATTCCCACCCACACTCGGTGGGCCTAGAGTGGGAAGCTCGCGGAGGACGGCATAAAAAGGCCGAGCGAGAGCTTTTGGACAGAGTCGGCCGGCTGAGTGATCAACCATGTAGGTCGAAGGACCAGCAGCAGTGTCAAGGGTGAAGCTTCTGAATTCAGCTCTGGGCACAACTGCCAGTCACTTACGAGATAGGAGCAGAATTATTTTTTGTAATCCTAACACTCTGAACCCTCGCTATGTGAAAACTTTTCAACCGAGGAACTGAAGTGAGCTTCTTTTCCAAAGTGGGTGAGAGATCTAAACCACCATCCAACATGTTTGAGTACCTCAACCAAGAGCTATTTAACGAGCGCAGGCATTTTCATGTAGTTCTCTAAAATTTTTGCTTGGGCAAAATAAGGTAGTTTTCCCAAACGAATGAGACTCTGCAAAAAAGAAAGCAGGGATCTCACAACTCTGAAAATCTTTAACTAATTTTTGTTAAAAATATACGTGTAAATATTATACGAATATAAAACTTGTATCTTTCGATAGAGAGTCCTCATATTGACGAAATAAGTTAAGTCTAGGGATAGAGTAAATCCTAAATTATCAATAGAAAATCGCGAAATTTAAATTAGCGCACAGAAGGCTAGCGTAGAAAGAGAAAGAGAGGCCGCAGATAGACAATAATAGTTTTGTGATCGATTGAAAGATAATATAGTATAGTGTAATATTAGTGGACATTTCCACCTACGTAAAAAAGAGATGAATAAGAAAAGCTTACTACAATCTTAGAAGAAAATTGTGATTAAGATACGATATGAAACGTTTAATGTATACCTTTAATATCGCTTTGATTTATAATAAATGAACAATTTAAAAAAGTGTGAGAAAAAGATTTCTCTTCAAAAGCTTCTGATGAAGCAATACTCATTTTAGTAAGTCGCATCTTGTATAAACGTAAAATTTGGGTTATGATCTGCCGTTTTCGAGAAGAATGTCTTTTTTGGGAAAACAGACGAATTCGCAATGAGCTGCCTCTCAATATGATCCGATTTACATCTCCTTCCAATTATTTCTCCTTCATTTTTAACCCGAAGAGAACAATGGAACTGAAAATGCAGGTTGTGGTTCGAACATATTTTATTTTTAAACACCCCCAGTATTAACTGATCCATAACCTCAGTTTGCCGTAATCGCATTTTACCACAAAATCACCAAAAGTTACCGAAAAGAAACTAGAGTTGAAAACCACTGTTAAAGCAACGACTAGAAGGGAATAAAGTTGGCATAAATGACAGCTCTAAGATTGGTTAAAGAGATTATGACTTTTTTTGAGCGCATTCCCATCTATTATGCAAATTATCCCAGTTTAAAAAGAAAACTTTTGGAATATTTCTTATGTGTCCCATTTAGAAATCACCCCCAAATGCTTACATTAAAGTTTCACATCTTTTTTTAATTTCAAAAGCTCTAATATTATTTCCGTAACTTGAGGTGCTCCAAACTTGTAATTCATATATTTTTTAGACATGTAGGCTCAAATTTTTTTTGAACCTGTAGTTCAATTTTGAACAATTAATTTTATTATTCTCGAAATTTTTGAGCTGCAGTTAGGAATGATCAAATTTGTATTGTTTCCATAAAAAATCGTATAGTTTAAAACAAAAATCAATATTGTACGATTCAATATTGGCATGTTTCACTTTGTAAGTTTAATTTTTTTATTTTTGAACTTTTAGGACAGTTTTTTTTTGCACGCATTTTCAGAAATGAATTTTTAAAACATATTGTTGCATATCAAATGATTCCAGTTTCAAATACTTTTTTTTTAATCTTATATTAAAATTGTATAATTTCAAATATTGAAAATTTGGTTTTGATGAATTATAAATGCTTTAAATTTGCAAGCATATAATTTTTATCGGCTAGAAATTTTTCAGTTTTTCATTTTTATAACTCATAATATTCAAAAAGAGCTTGAATTTTCACGTTTTTTAATTTATTGTTTAGATTTGTTCGGCTCTAATCAGAAATTGTTGAACTTTTCATTCCTTTTATTTAAAACTGCTCAATTTTAATAACTTATGAAATTGTAATTAATAATTATTTACTCTTTGAGCTTTATAACTCCTCCGTCTATTCTAAGGCAAACAACTTTTATTTTTTCGATATCAAATTTTAATGTAAATGTTAATATAATTGTTGAATTCTGAAGGCCCTTACGCAAGTTTAATTGTGCTGTTTTCAAAAATTTTATTTCTCAATTATTCCTTAACGGAATTGTGTGCAAGCTTAATTGTTTCAATTTTATGCGTTCTAAATTTAAAATTTTATAGCATTAATCGCTTCCAAATTGAAATTCTTTCTCTTCAAAAGCTGAAGTTTGAAATTCTATCATTTTTAGGTTTTTCAGTTTGTTCTCGGTCATATTTCAACATTTCTTTAGGATTGTTTAGTTATTCCATTTTCGAAAATCTGATTTTTAAATTCTTCAACTCTTTGGTGACAATTATAAAGTATTTCCTTTATGATTCTTTCATACACAATTTTTTAATTTTCAACATTTACACTTTGAGATTATTTAATTTCGCCTGCTTTGAAATTGATTAGCTTCAAACAATCCATTTGAAGAATCTATCATTTCTTATTCTTGCTATCAAAATTGAAAAGTTTTAAATAAAAGTTCACTTTTCTAGACTTCAAATTTTAATACTTTTGCAACTTTAAGCGCTTTAATTTTTAAAAAAATTCATATTGAACGCTTCCAAATTGAAATGATTGTTACTTAGCTCTGAAAGATTAATTTCCGAATGTTTCAGTTTCTTCGGCTTTATTTTTTTTACTCTTTTAGTAAATAGTGCTATTTACTGTAATAATCCGTAGATTTGGCGAAACAAGTTAGACGTGAATTAATTTATCCTTAACATTTTGTAGAACGATTATGATCAAAATAAACACCGATAAACCTAAAAGAGGTTGAATAATATTTGGGGTAGCAATTATTTCAAAAATTGTGAAAAGGCTTTGTTTTTATGGATATTTTGTTATAGAGTGATGGAAAATGAATCGAAATACTAATATAATTGTACCGGGATTGATGTCCTCATAACATTTTTGTAGTCTTCCATTGTAATTACCAAACTTCCATGTTATAATTTTGGATACATGGATTTCATATAGGGTTGAATTGTTAAAAATATTATGCATTAGTATCAATTTACTAACCACCCTCACCATGTAACAGATCGTAACATTTTTCTGAACCCCCCCGCACCCCCCCAAAAAATATTTTATGTAATTTATGTATGATCCATTACCTGGGAAGATACTGTCTCGAAATAAGGGTTAAATTATTTTCTATAATCTATCTGAAGTAAAATATATGTCAACCTTAAAAGATGTCTTCATAAAATATTTTGCTGACAATATTATGGCAAAGAAATGCAAAATGTTTAATCTTCAAGTTCGTAACTGTCTTTCACTTTTCATAAGCTTCAAGTTTATGCTTCATACTCTTCCCCGCGAAGCCGCACCAACAGCAACGCGTTCGTGCCGCGCATGCGATAACAGGAATGATATTCTAATTCTTCTTTCGCGTACCACTTAAAAGTGATACAAATGGGGTATACTACATATACTTTCTGTGTTGAGTAGTGTACTTACAAAATTCCATCCCCCGGTGGAGGCTTTCACTTTCATGCCATACCCAGTTTTCGTCTTTACCACAAGAGCAAAGATGCACTCCCTTTTTAAAACGTACTGCGGATATTAACAAAGAACTATCTCGTGACTTATGCGTTTTTATGTCTTTAATTTTGTTTATCCAAAATAATCTACATAAAACAATTTCAGTCACAGAAACTTTCAGATTATGTATAGAAATGCCAACTGTATATGTACGAGGCGTGGCTATCAAATAACCGGACTGATTTTTTTGCCGCTTACTAGGGGCCTCGGCAACAACAAACAGGGTTTGAGATTGATCTGTGGTCTTCCCCCCACCTTAACAATTTCAAGGTTATGCAATTCTTAGTACAACAGTAGCCTTTGTTTGAAGTTGACCGTCTACCTGAGCTCCGCCGGAAATATGTTGAGTGTGAAAGTAGAACAGCACTTTAACGTGAAGTTTTCTGTGAAAGTTGGAAAATCCGCTACAGAAACGTATGATCATCGAAAACCGACCGCTTGTCCTTTACCGGATTTTTATACTTAATATAAAATTTGGGAAAGTTAGAAATTTTCAGAAATGTGTTATTGCAGCCACCTCTTTCCACTCATTCTCATGCATTAGTCCCCGGATTGTCATTCATTTCACCTCCACTTCCTTACAGCCTCCCATCCAATGCTCCAATCGAGCCTCTCCTCTATCACAGAACTTACAGGATTTCTTCTCTTCATCCAACCAATATCTGTTTCATTCCTCCATATTTCCACATCTTGCTCTCGCTATTAGCTTCTGAGTTTCCCTTTCACCTTTTTCTCTTAAATATTTTGCTCTCCCTTCCACTCTCGAACACTTATATTTAACATTATACATTGATTGCATTATCCTGTTATCCTTCCTGCACCATGGTATCCTTCTCTCTCTCTTTCAGAACTATCTACACTTTTTGCCCCATCTCATGCCTTCTCCTTACTTCCCAATCTGCGAGCCCACACCTCCTAAAGTATTTTTTCCTTTCTATCTGCCCCTTGCCCTTCACCCTCGTCATTTTTCTTCTCGATCACACACTCTTAGCAATACATTATTCTCACTGTTCCTTGCTTTCTCTTCAAAATTACATGCTCTTTCTCCTGCGCTCACCTTCATTTTTAATCTATCTACTACTTCCCGGACTAAGTATCCTGGCGTGTATTTTTCCAAACCTAAGGTCCACCTCAGATATTTCTCGTGCACTCCCACCATCTTTTCATATTCTTTTCATATCCCTGAATCTCCACACCATACAACATTACGTTTGCCACCTGTGATTCCAACATCAGCAAACTTTTTCTCAAACCATCCTCCAACACTTTTTTTCAAATGCCCCAAACTTGTCTTATAAACACTGATGCTTTCTTCACTCTCCTGTGCTGAATAACGTACTCACGAAATTTCATC
>JAUMHM010036686.1:0-15792 GCA_032362435.1 Melikaiella ostensackeni
TCCTAAACATCCCGTACCCAAATTTACCATACAAATTCCTTAATCCCCAGTAGTAGAACGAGACCAGAACCGAACGAGCTACGCTTACCCCGAAAGGGATCTGGCTTAATGGTATAATAATAAATGATCGGTTTTTGTGCTAATTCTAAAATTTTGATATATATTTTCCAAATTCTCGGAATAATATTCCTTAAATCAGTGAAATTTGAAACAAAAAATTTTGAAAAATATAAACTCTAATAAACTCATCTTGTGTTACAGAAAATCGCACAAAAAGTCTTTATACCGAGAAAAGTATGTTTTCAAAAATCTGTACGAGAGGCTCATCAGAGACAATTATGTAAACAAATGAAAAAAGAAGGAGAAAAAGAAAAGAGACAACCAAAAAAACCCCACTCTCTTTGCCTTATTCTTTCTCCGTCATTTTTATACTACTGGGAACCAACATGTTTCTGGTTCATTTAGACCTCCCCATGAGGGAAATTTTATAGGAAACTACAGTAATATATTTTGGTCTGATTTTTTATTCAATTTTATTTTAAATTAATACGAATCTTAGACAGGATTCTAGATTTACTTTTCCAAAAAACACAATCTTTGAAAACTTTTCTGGAAAACTTCATACATGCTTTTTATCTTGGTTGAATGACTAAAATACAGAGATTCTGATGTACACACCTTTTTGTTAGTGAAAATTTAATATACACCCTTTTTTGTTAAAAAAAAATCTAACGAAACTATCAAAGGTCTTATTATGTCTGGAAAGATATATTTTTAAATTAATTGCATTATTACCCTCTCTCTTCATGAGCAACATCTCCATAATTTCTCTCTTTCCTTGATTTCTTTCATGATGAAGCACCTTCACATCCTCCCAATGAACATCATTTCCATATGTGATCTTATGTTTAGACAAAAAGCTATGATGTTTATCATTTCTACTCTAATCATTTTCGAGTTCGTCTCTCCTTATTCCTAGAAGCCCTCTTGTTAGTCCTATGTAAACTGCTTTACAACTTTTAAATGTGATTTTATAGATTACATTTTGTTTCTCTAGTTTGTCACGTAAGTCTTTACTTCATTTTATGGTTTTATTGCTTTTAAATGGAATTCTTTAAGTTATGTGTGAACCCATTTTGCCTTGTAATGATCCTCAAGTCTTAGAAATTTTCCCAAAGTATGGTAATACGAAGGTCATTTGATAAGTAAGGTAAATTTCTCGCTAGATAGTGCCAAAATGAACTTTGTAATATATGGCCAAGAAATAAAAATTCTTCAAACTAACCTCTACCAAGCTGCAGCCAAAATCGACGCTCAGTTTGCGCTTCGTATACGTTTGAAATGAGCGTGTCAGTAGTTTTCGAAAAAATTGAAAAAAGAAGAGTTCCGTTCAGTGATAAAACATTTTTATTAAAAAAATTGAACGGCCTCGCAGATCAATGCCGAGTTAGGCAAAGTTCATGGGGAGCCTGCTCCTTCGTTGAAAACCATTTATTTTCAGATGAACGAATTTGAACGTAGCCGAACCACAACTAAATATGAAGCGCGCTCCGGACGCCCAATTGATGTCACTACATCGGATGTGGTTGAAAAAATTCATCACATGGTTATGGAAGATCGCCGAATCAAGGTTCGTAAGATTTCTAAGACTGTAGGCATATCGACTGGATGCATCTATAACCTCTTGCACGAGAAACTGAAGATAAAGAAGGTGTGTGCAAGATGGGTGCCGCGATTGCTGACTGCCGATCAAAAGCACAACCGTGGACGAAACCTGGATCTACCTGTATACACCCGAGACAAAGCAACAGTCGAAGCAGTAGGTACTGCCTGGTGAAAGTGCGCCAAAAAATGTGAAGACTATTTTATCATCTGGGAAGGTGATGGCCACATTATTTTGGGGTTGTCAAGCAGCTATCCTCATTCGTTACTTGAAGAAGGGTAAAACTATTACAAGAACGTACTATGCATCACTATTGGACTGTTTGAAGGCCGAGCTACAAAAAGAGCGGCCACGATTGGCGCACAAAAAAGTGCTGTTTCATCACGACAACGCACCGGTTCAGACCTCCACAATCGCGATGGCAAAAATACACGAACTGGGCTTCGAATTGATCTCTATTTTCTTTGTTGTTTTGATTGTTCTGTTTTCTTCATCTGATAAATTATGTTGTTTATATATTGGTCAATGAATAAAGATGAATTGTGATTTTGGAAAATAATCTGTTTTCACAGTTTTTTCACAGTTTTTTTTTACAGTTCAATGTCAGTTTGCATCGTGACTTTGAACATTGCATTTCGTATTGATGGAGAATTTTTTCTGTTAAAATCAAGTTTTATTGTGAATTCGTTATTCTAATCTTTCTCTCACCAATTGAAAAATTGAAAAAAGTGGTTTATTTTCTCAATATTTCATTTTTCAAATTTTAACAATTAAGGCCATGCTATACTTACCCGATTCATACTTTACCGACAGTTCTTCCGCAACAACTCACGTCCATATGAATTGAGATATCGAGTTGAAATTTTCGGAAATTAGTTAAAAGGCACTAGGGGACGGTTGTATGAATGTAAATTTCTGGAATTACAAACAAAATTTAGTTTTGGAAAATTTTTGGAGAATTTTGTTTGGATTTCAAGAAATTTAGGAATATACAAACGTTCCTTAGTGGCTTTTATATGATTCATCAGATTTCCAACTCGGTTTCTCCATTCGTGTGAACGTGAGTTATTGAAAAAAAATTTTGGTAAGGTAGGAATCGGGTAAGTATAGAATGGCTTTAAATCGAAATGAAAATAAAACATTCATGATTTACCTTTGTGCATGAATTCCTGACTATTCGGGTATGACCTGCGATGACCGTGAGGCTCTTCCAAGAATTTCTTCGACGTAAACAGTCAGAGCCGTATAAAACATTTCCAGTAGGAATACATAATATATAATATATAATATGCTACGAAACTGTTCAATTCCGCTGCGCTCATTTGACCTCTCTCTCGACTCCTTGGACCCCCTCAAAAACGAATGGTAGCCGACGGAAATTCGAGGAACGACATAAATCCAGGGGACTTAAATTCAGAGTTGAGTGTATGCTCAATTAATGTTGTGGAGAATTGTGAAAAATAATGGATTTCAATTTTTTGAATTTTCTACGTAGGAAGATAATTTTTTTCTACTCTGATAGTCCCTCTTTGGTATTATGGAGTTCAGTGAAATTGATATAAATTTGGGTAATGGGATGGATGTGATTAGGGGACCTCTTAAAAAATAGAAAATAAGATTTGTAGAGTTTTTCCAAAAAAAGATCGATGTTAGTAAGAAAATCGGAAAATGGACCTATGAACATTTGATATTGATTTCTGTACTTTTATTTATAGGTAATGATTGAATTTGATTAATATGGGTTTCATTATTTATAACTGTAGTCTTCCTCTAAATTGTCCTTGATGAGGAAGTCTAAATTGGCTTCGAAACATGCTCGGTCCCCAGTAGTATAAGAAAGTGCCCTAATCGGGTGCTATGTGTCAAACCCAAATATTTTTTTGCACGTTTCCAAAAAAAAACAGGGTGTTTTAAAGTATGAAAAATAAAAAATGAACATAAAAAATGAATTTTTTGCTCATTATCCAGTTAGTCCTTTCGGACCCCAGTCGAGTGCTGGCTAGCTCGTCATGACCAAACATTTTCCTAAGTGTCTCATCCAAATATTTTTTTGCACATTTCCAAAAATATTCAGGGAGGTTAAAAGTATCAAAAATGAAAAATGAATTATAAAAGAAATGATTTTTTTTAATTTTTATTAAACAAAATTTTTGTGATAAATAATGGCAGTTTGAGAATCACTAAAACTGCAAAAATTCACGAAAATTGTGAGAAAAAATATGTTGGAAAATACAAAATGGTGGAATTTGACACTGATTTAAACTAAATGAATTTAAGGCATATTTTTCACCTTTTTAAAAATAAATGTTCATTCAACCGAATCCAAAACAAGTCATTTTTAAAAAAGAATTTCTGTATTGAGTAGGATTTTTTTTCGTCATTTTTAATTTTATATTGTTACTTGCTATATTTAACAATATGCAAAAAAATCTACAATTTTTGCACCCACAAAAAGAGTTTCAAAGCTTTCCGGCACGACCAAAACTTTTTAAATAAATTCTTTATCTTATCAAAATATAAGAAACTTCTTTCTCTCACATTTTCTACTCTTGTCTGCGTTATCTAATTTCTCAAATAAGCTTAAAATTTGTCAAATGGAAGAATAATTTTCAGTTCCGACTTGTGACTATAGTTTGTGATGGGCTTGAAAATGAATGGAAATCTCATAAATTTTCAGTACAAAAATCCCATTATCAATTTTTATCATCTTCAAAATTTCTACGTTTTCGATTTAAAATTTTGAACTTTCGAATACATACCATAGTTTTAAAAAGATTAATTTTTGAGGCCACAAGCTTTAAATTGTTCAGCGTGGAACCTTTGATTTTAAAACATTTGTTTTCAATTCTCTTGACTTTTTAAATGCTCTATAGGGAATGTTACAAATTTTAACATGTACAATTTTTTTAGTCCTAGAAGTGTTCAATTTTTTATTGTACAATGTTGAAGCATTTTTTCACGTTTTTTTCTTGTCTCGCGACTCTTTTTATCATGTCAATGTAACAGTTTATTTGATTAGTATACGTCAGTTTGACAACTTATAAAATCCTCTTTCCACTTGGAGTTGTTTCGATTCAATGGAAATTGGTTAGTTTGAATTCAAATATCAAATTCTCATCATGTTAGATAAACATAAAAATAAATTTTATCTGATTTTAGGATCATTGAAAAGTAAAGTTACATTCGGCGTTGGAGAAGATCCTTTAACATTTTTACTAATTACAGATACAGTTACTTCGTGAAAATAGTAATTTGTTACATTTACAACAAATCTATAAAACTGACTAATTTAAAACTTTACATCTTCAAAATTGATCTACTCCAAACAAAGCATTTAGAAAAATACAAATTCCAAATCAATAAATCTTTAATTGCAAATCGCAAAAATTGAAAAACGTTACATTGCAAATCTATAAAATTGAATGAATTTTTTATTGCAAACCATTAAAATTGAATAATTTTTAATTCTAAATCTTAAAAATTGGAGAATTTTCAATTTTTAATCTTCAAAATTGAACTTTTTAAAAAAAAAGATATTAATAATTACACCATTTCAAACTACAAACATTCCAAAGTAATGAATCTTTCATTGTCAATCTCAGAAATTGAAGAATTTTTCAATTGCAACACTATAAAATTGATTAAATGTCAATTTTACATCCTCAAACTTGAACTGGTCCAAAAAATCACTCAAAATTACATCATTTTAGGCGATAAATATTCCAAATAATTGAAACTTTAATTTTAAATCTTAAAAATGGAAGAAGTCTCAACTGCAAATCTATAAAATTGAAGAAAATTTCAATTTTAAATCTTCAAAATTGATCACTCCAAAAAAGGATTAAAAATTATATCATTTAAAAAAATACAAATTCCAAATGAATAAACCTTTAATTGCAAATCCTAAAACTTGAAAAATTTCACATTGCAAATGTATAAAGTTGAATAAATTTTTTATTTTAAATTTTCAAAATTGAAAAATTTTCAGTTTCAAATTTTCAAAATTGAACTATTCAAAAAGAGGCATTAATAATCACATCAATTCCAACTATAAACGTTCAGAACTAATAAATCTTCAATTGTAAATCTTAAACATGAAGAATTTTCAGTTGAAAATTTATATAATTGACTGAATTTCAATTTTACATCCTCAAAATTATATAATTTTCAATCTAAAATCTTCAAAACTGAAGTAGTCCAGGAAAAGCATTTAAAATTACACCATTTCAAACTACAAACATTCCAAATTAACGAATCTTTAATTGTCAATCTCCAAAGTTAAAGAATTTTTCAATTGCGAATCTAGAAAATTGATTAAATGTCAATTTTACATCCTCAAACTTGAACTAGTCTCAATTGCAAATCTATAAAATTGAATAAAATTTTAATTTTAAATCTTCAAAATTGATCTACTCCAAAAAAAGCATTAAAAAATATATCATTTTTACAAATTCCAAATTAATAAACCTTCAATTGCAAATCCTTAAAATTGAAAAATCGTACATTGCAAATCTATGAAATTGAATAAATTTTCAATTTTAAATCTTCAAAATTGAAGAATTTTCAATTTTTCATTTTCAAACTTGAACTATTCAAAAAACGCATTAATAATCACATCATTTAAAACTGTAAACATTCAAAACTAATGAATCTTCAATTGTAGATCTTAAACATGAAGAATTTTCGGTTGAAAATATATAGAATTGACTGAATTTCAATTTTACATCCTCAAAATTATATAATTTTCAATCTCAAATCTTCAAAAATGGAGTAGTCCAAAAGAGGCATTCAAAATTACACCATTTTAAACTATAAACATTCCAAATTAATAGATATTCAATTGTGAATCTTAAAAATTGAGCAATTTTCAATCGCAAATCTATAGAATTGAATAAATTTTTAATTTTAAATCTTTAAAGTTGAATAATTTTCAATTCTAAATCTTCAATATTGAATAAAAATTTCAGAATTTCCAAATACGAATCTAGAAAATTGAACAAATGTCAATTTTATATCCTCAAAATTAAATTATTTTCAATTTTAAATCTTCAAAATTGAACTATCCCAAAAAATCATTTGAAATTACATTATTTCAAATTACAAACATTCCAATTTAATAAAATCTTCATTTTTTAATTTTAAAAGTTGAAGAATTTTCACATGCAAATCTATAAAATTGATTAAGTGTTAGTTTCGCATTCTCAAGATCGAATAATTTTCAATTTTACTTATTCAAAATTGAACTATTCTGAAAAAAGCATTTAAAATTACATCATTTTGGAATATGAAAATTCCCAGTTAATGAAATCTTCAATTTTAAATCTTAAAAATTGCAAAATTTTCAATTGCAAATCTATAAAATTGAATAATTTTTTATTTTAAATCATCAAAATTGAACAATTCTTAATTTTGAATCTTCAAAATTGTACTATTCTAAAAAAAACCATTCAAAATTACATCATTTCAAATATAAACATTTCAAATTAATGAATGTTGAATTGTAAATCTTAAAAATTGAAGAATTTTCAACTACAAATCTATGAAATTGAATAAATTTCCATTTTTCGTCTGTTAAATTGAATAATTTTCAATTTTAAATCTTCCAAATTGAACTATTCCAAAAAATGCTTCCGAAATTACATTAATTCAAATTATGAACATTCCAGATTAATACAACTTCAATTGTAAATCTTAAAAATTGAAGAATTTTCAATCGCAAATCTATAAAAATGAGTATTTTTCAATTTTTAATGATCAAAATGAAACAATTCTTAATCTTGAATCTTCAGAATTAAACTATTCCAAAAGAAAGCATTTAAAATTACATCATTTCAGGCTATAAACATTCCAAATTAATGAATATTCAATTCCAAATCTTAAAAATTAGAGAATTTTTAACTGCAAATCTATGAAATTCAATAAATTTCAATTTTTCATCTATAAAATTGAATAATTTTCAATTTTAGATCTTCAAAATTGAATTATTCAAAAAAAGCATTTAAAATGACATCATTTCAAACTGTTAGCATTCCAATTTAATGAATGTTCAATTGCAAATCTTAAAAATTAAAGAATTTTCAACTACAAATCTATAAACTTGAATAAATTTCAATTTTTCGTCTGTAAAATTGAATAATTTTCAATTTTAAATATTCAAAATTGAACTATTCCAAAAAATGCTTCCGAAATTACATCAATTAAAATGATAAACATTTCAGATGATTACAACTTCAATTTTATATCTTAATAATTGAAGAATTCTCAATTTTCATTCTTTAAAATTGAACTAATCCAAAAAAAGCATTTGAAATTACAATTTCCAACTACAAACATTCCAAATAAATGAATATCCATTGTGAATCTTGAAAATTGAAGAATTTCCAATTGCAATTCTGTAAAATTGAATAAGTTTCAATTTCAATTTCAAATTAAGAACGTTTGAAATTATGTATGAATGTTAAATACTATTCTATTTTATATTTCATAAAATAATGTAAAGAAAGCTACCTGTTTTATTTAATCTTAGCCGACTTTTCCCTAATTGGTTAGTTATTACTTTTCATTTTCAATGTATGGCATACTTTCTAATTATTTTAAATTTTTCATATGAAATGTCATTGGTCGATAAAAAGTTGAAGTTTGAAAGACCGTTGAGTGATAATACTTACTATCTACTATTAGGTGAAAATGTTCTCCTTTGTCTCCCGAGATGGAGCCTCTACTATATTCTACAAACCTGTTTTACCTGGTAGGTACTTACCTGGCAAGCTTACCTGAAGGACTCAAATAAAAGCCTTTACAAAATGGAGACAAATTATTTCTCTTCCAGGTTCTAAAACCATTTGCAATCCTAGATGTCTCTCTTCACCTTTAGCACCAACTCATATAATATAGAATAATATTATTCTAAACATATAAAACTACCAACAACCTTGACGTTTTTATCTTCTTATTATTCGAAAAAGGTTGAAAAAATAAAAAGGGCAATCATATAAAAACTTTACAGTAACTGTCTATAAATTTAAATTTATATTTTATTTATTTCTGCTTCCGAAATATGTAATGCAACAGTGAACACAAAAATCAAATTTATATTATTCTTTTCGATTTTATACTTATGAAGCTAAAATTTGCAACAAAATATTTATAACAACCTGAGTTTTTAAACTCTATGCTGTCTTGCAGGGGGAGGGGGTACTTCAAAGTGATCTAAGGAACTAAAAAAAGTATCAAAAAAGTATCTTTCTGAAGGAGAAAGTATCCTACAAAATTTTTGAAATTATTTAAAAAGTATCCTTTTCAATCAGTCACAAATTAGTTTTATAAATAAAAAATTAGTGCAAAAATAAATTTAAACTGAAAAAAGGACGTACTTGGAAGGGCAATTTTATATAAATAAGTGCGCCAAAGGAGATGATCAGAATTGGGATTTTTTCTTAAATCTCATAAATTACCTACTGAGATTTCATTGAATGATTATTGATTTTCCAAAACATTATTTGCCAATAGCGACCCATTTTAGAAAAAATCGACTTTTTCCAAAAATTTTGTTTGTGGATTGAAATGTTTATTTATTAAATTCTCATGTAAAATTATGCAAATAACACATTTTTCTACCAGAAAAGACGAACTTTCAACGGTTCAATTTTTAACCAAATAGGACAAATTTTCGACCAAACGAATGAACTTTTAACAAAGTAGTTCAACTTTAAACCAAGTAGTTGAATTTCCAGTACCACAAAATTTCAATTTAAATTGAAAAATAGTGGAATTCAATTGAAAAAGACGAATTTTCCACAAAATGGTTGATTCTTTAAGCAAAACAGATAAATTTTCAACCAAGCAGCTAAATTTTTCATAAAAAAAGATGATTATAAGAAATTTCTACAAAAAAAAATGAAGTTTCAAGTCAAAAAGACGAAATTTAACCAAACAGTTGAATTTTCAACCAAAAAGATTTTTCAGTCAAGAAAGAAAAACAATTTCAACCAAATTGTTTAAGTTTCAAGCCAAAAAGACGAATGTTCTACAAAGCCGTGGAATTTTCAACAAAAAAGTTAATTTGCAACCAAGTAGTTCAATTTTGTACCAAAATAATACAAACAAATAGTTGAATTTTCAACTAAAATGATGCACCTTCAAAACAAAATAAATGAATTTTCAACAAAGGAGTTCAAATTTATACCAAGTAGTTGAATTTTCAATCAAGAATAATTATTTTCTACCGGAAAAGACGAACTTTCAACAAAATACATGAATTTACAACAAATCAGTTCAATTTTTAAAACAAAAAATTTTAGAGCGAAAAAATGAAATTTTAACAAAGTAGTTCAACTTTCAACCGAGTAGTTGAATTTTGGTCAAAAAATATTTTAATTTTAAATAAAAAATAGTTACATTCAACCAAAAAAAAAAACAAATTTTCAACAAAATAGTTGAATCTTTAACCAAAAAAGATTAATTTTCAACCAAACAGTTGAATTTTAAACCAAAAAAGATGATTCGAAGAAATTTTTACCAAAAGAGATGAAGTTTCAAACAAAAAATGTGAAATTTAACCAAACAGTTGAATTTTCAACTAAGAAAGATTTTTCCGTCAAGAAAGAAAAACAATTTCAACCAAATTGTAGAAGTTTTATTCCAAAAAGACTAATTTTCTGCAAAACAGTTTAATTTCCATCCCGAAAATATGAATTTTCAACAAAAAAGTTAATTTACATCCAAATAATTCAATGTTCTACCAAAACAGCTTGAATTTTCTACCAAAATCGTTGGAATTTTTAAACCAAAAAGACAAATTATCAACAAAACAGTTAAATTCTCAAACCAAAAAAACGAAATTGAACTAAAATGATGAATCCTTAATCAAAAAAATGAACTTATGACTGTTAAAAATTCAAGAAAAAAACGGCGACCCGTTTTCGAAAAAATCTACTATTTTCCACATTTTTATTTTATAGATTGAACTGTTTATTCCTTGAATTTTCATGTGAAATTTTATGAATATAACATTTTCAACACTTGTTTTTAATTTAAAATCCGCTTTTTTCTCGAATTTTCAACTGTTGAAAATTCAACTATTAAAAATCAAAGAAGAATTAAGCTTAAATTTTAAGCACTTAAATTCTGAATATAATAGAATTTTGAAGGATTTCAAATGTTACCCTAAAAATCTTTCAAATCCTTTGACATCACTTCAAGTTATCGAAATCTATTAAAATTGAAATATCACCGTAAAATCTTTAAGATCCTTTGAAATTCCTCCAGATGATTGAAAAATATTTAAAATGTTTTGCCTTTTCTACTAATTTTTATTCTAATCCTAATTAATTATAATTCAAGTGTTGAAAATTCAATTTTCAATTTTCTTCAATTTTCAACAGTTGAATTTTGTATAAATAACAAATGTCAAAAATTTCATAATCACAAAATTCTACATGAAAATTTGATAAATAAACATTTCAATCCATAAAATTTTTTTTGAAGACAGACGATTTTTCCGAAAACGAAGATGGCAAGAACAAATTAACAGTGGTTATGACGTAGAAGATAAACTATTAAAAATTACAAAATAAACTTTCGACAATTTGAAGGAGGCTAGTGATTCGAAGGTGACAGTTGACGATATAGGTGTTCGACGATGGGCTTTACAAAAGAAGTTTTTTCAGTAAAATAATTTAGAAATTTAAAAATTATTTGTTATACTGGTTAAATGAATCAAGATTCTATTAGTGGCTAATCCCAGTAAAAGCGTTTTTTTTTTATGTTTATAGATGACGCATTTTGATACAGA
Source organism: Melikaiella ostensackeni (assembly GCA_032362435.1). Taxonomy (NCBI): domain Eukaryota; kingdom Metazoa; phylum Arthropoda; class Insecta; order Hymenoptera; family Cynipidae; genus Melikaiella; species Melikaiella ostensackeni. The sequence continues at coordinate 11,457 of JAUMHM010036686.1, forward strand.
TCTGTATCCTTGTTAAATCATTTTTCTCAGCAAAAGATCGTTGAAGCTAGAAAAACACGATATTTTTTAAATATCATTGTACATGTAGTATTATTCATGACCTAACAAGAAACGAAGAAATCTAATGCTAAAAGAGGAAAAATATATTTACTTCATCGGAGAAATTGAAGATAGTTGAAAATAATAAAAATAATGTTGTTTCATAAAGAAAACAAAAGTTGATTTCTATTGAAAGCATAATAATGCTTATTCAAAAATAGCATGTAAAGATCAGACCAAATACATAACCTCCAGAAAAATATGGATTTGAAATTTAATGCCATTTTTTCCGGAAAAAACTTAGAATCAAATAAGCATTATTGATTAAGCATTGTAGAAAATTTCAGAATGAATAGTTAAAGTTAAAGTAAAAATGAATAGTTCTTTTTTTAAACAATAATTAAAGATGGACATGTGCCCCTTATCGGTTAAACGTTATAACAGCTTTTAAAGTTAAGATGCCATGTGATATTTTTACACGAGAAAGTTGATAATTTTTTAATTTTGATATGAGAAATAAGACTGTGATATATAATAGTTGAATTTTGAATATCAGTTCTTTAATTTATTGCATTTTTTTCCATTTTTTATGTAAATCATTTCTAAAGTTAATCTTTTATCTTCGTTTGGCTCTATATATTCAAACTTTTAACATTTAATATAATATTGAAATCAAAATTATGAAAGTTTGAACAGGCATGCTTTGCTAAAGCTGTATTATCTTTGTTTTTTTCCACAGATTTTTTATGTTCTTTAATTCTAATACCTCAGTGTCTGCAGGATTGTCAGATGTATATCACCTTGCAATTTAAACATGATATTCTATAAACGATATTTACTTTATATAATTTTTAAAATGTTTCATTTGTTATAAATACTTTAATTTGATTTAATTTGATTTATTACAAATTTTTTATATAAATTCACAAAAGAAACATGAGTTGGACATGCCATGGTTTGAAGCATCTCGTTGGTGGGTATGGCAATTCAAGAAACAACATAAAGTTGTTCCACGAAAAATTACAAAATTTATTTCTATGTCATCTCTACATGAAACTAGAGATATAGAACAACAATGTGATATTCTTAAAAACAATGTAAAACCAGAAATAATGAGTTATGGAAAAAGTAACACCTTCAATTCCGATCAAAGTGGCTTTAATTTAGAATTGCATAGTGGAAGAACTGTAAGCTTTCAAGGAACAAAAACTGCGGAAAATGTTGTTCAATCGGTTTCATCCACCACGCATAGCCATACAAATCAGAAAACAATATCTGCCTATTGAAGATTACTTTCACCCCTTTTTGTACTTTTGAAAGAACCACCTGGACATTTTGGACCAAGAATAAAAGATGGACATTTTAAGGCAAAAAATATTTATTTGCAAGCCTCTAAGTCCGGCAATCTTCCTTCAGAATTGCTGCGAATCTGGCTTCAGGATGTGTTCTGTAACTTGCATATTAGGCATAACATTATAAAGTTACAGTTTCTCACACATAATCAATTGTCTTCACTTTGATTTATTAACGTATTCAAATATTCTTGAAATGAAAGCGGATATACAGAATGTAGACCTCCACATTTCGATAATCCTGTAAAATTTTGTTTTCACAAAAATATGGAACCTTCTTATGATATTTGCAAAGATGTTGCAGTAATAACATGTGCATGTTGCATGAAAAGGTTGTCCCTAAAACACTTTTTCGAAGAATATCACTACTGCGAAAACTTCGTGCATTAAAAATAGAATCATATTATTTCTTTTCAACTAATCTTTTATTATTAAATAAAATTAAGAATTAATTGTGTTTTGATTACTTATGTTCTCCCACCGCCCTTACATAGCGGTGGAATGTCATGCGCAGTCTCGCAAATGCTGGAGTTGTAATACATTGATCACATCACACATTGATTTTTGATTTCGTAAAAGATATATTGTGAGTCGAAAGCCTTATAAGAGCCTTATTAGAGCCTTATTAGGGCCTTATTAGAGTCGAATATCATTGATGCTTCTCAATAGAGTTACATATCAAAACAAGATGTTTTCAGCAAGAGAGTCCAAAATCTTACATTATATACTCGTATGTGATATGGCGAAGCATTCTTGGGGGTGGATTTTTAGAATTATAATACTCTAGAGGGTAAATATTTTCAAAATACTAGCTAATATTGTAACACAGGATTAATTATAACAAATTTTTGTAAAAACAATAAAGAAAAGACATTTTTAGCTCTTAAAACAGCAAAAGACTTAAAAATATATAAGGGATGATCTCAACTCCTGAGTGTGAAGGATTGCCCAAAACTTAACCCCCCCTTGTCAGACATGACATAATCCGCTTAAAATTGGAGTTTCTGCAGGCTCACTTAAATCGTACCATTGAAGGAAAGAATCGAAATGACCAAAGCCGAAATAGAACAAAACTTCACTAGAGAAAAATTTTCTTTCTATGATTTTAAAATTATCTGGAAATTCTGTATGTACAATACGAGATTACAGTACAAGATTTAATTGCATTTTATAAGTGAGATTAATTCCTGGAAATTTATAAATATTAATTTCACTGTGAAACTATCTAAAAATAATTTTTATAATTCTTGTTAGTGGGCGATAAATAATAACAAATGATATTACTGATTTATTGCTCATTTAAATTTCCTCGCATCAACGTCTTCGACAATTTATTAGTAGAAATTCTTTGTAGCTTAGAGCTACACATTGAGTTATAATTAAATTAATCTTAGGAGCAGAAGCAATCTTTTATGTTTGCTAAAGAAGGAATTTCCTCGAAATTTCATAAAAGGTGTATACATTTTTAGGAAACTATTAGGACACTTTTTTAGCCATTTCATTTGACGATTTCATGCTTTTTCAGTTTCCAGAAGCAGGTCAATTAGGTTTGTTTCACACGTTATTCTTGATGCATAAAAAATTTGAAAGGTAATAATCTTTTTAAAGTGTTATTTATATTGTGGACAAGTTAGGCATCTTACCAACATTTTGCTAATATTTGTTTAGAAGTGGTACGACGAATTTCCTTCATAATATTCTTACTGGCATCAAGATATAATTAAACCACGAGAGCATTTATATACAGAAACCTACAAATTACCAAGTAGACTCAGGATTAATAACAATAAAAATCCCGCTTTATTACATAAATATAAGATAAGAATCTTGCGGATGGTAAATTTATTATATTATAATTTATAGTATTGAGCAACAATTTAATACTCCTTACAACGAAGGTGATACATCATTTGTCTCGCTGATCAAGATAAATGTAAATTGTAAACGCAAGGAAGCTGTGTTCAGCGACAGATGAGCAAATGTTTGAGATATCGGCAGAACACTGAACTCATACCTTTTCAGATTGGAATCTTTCGATTTATATCAGTGTTTTTAGCCGTCGACATTTCTAAAAATCAATTTGCAAATCTGCAAATTTACAAAAAACTGTAGAAAAACCCCTTTCGCCAAAAAAAAATTAGTTTTTGTTTGATTCAAGGATTTTTTTCGTCAAGTTAACTACGTATTGTTTAAAACCAAAATACTTGATTCAAAATCATATTTTTCTGTGATAGTTAAGTGAAACTTAACTATGTTTTTTTTTTAAATCTCGTTTCTTTGAAACTCATTATATCGTGTCCGGAGAAATATTTGTTTAGCTCAAAGAATTGATTTCTTAGGGCTGAGGAAATATTTTCACAGGACAAATGGATATTTATTTAGTCAAAATAGATATTCATTCATTACAAACTAAAATTTGCACGTCATTTTAGAGAGAACCATTTTTTCCTTGATAAACGCCTAAAATAAGACACAACACATACAAACATAATATTTTAACAGACATCAAAATTCTCTCAAAACAGGGAAATTTGGGTCGTTTTTCACGAAAATAGGAGAAGAATACGGGGATGAAATCTTCTAAATAAAATTAATATATAGGTACCATATTCAACTCAGTATAAAATGCTTAAGATTTTCAGTCAAAATAGTTGAGTTTTCAACTAAAAAATATTATTTTCTATACCAGAAGTGATGAATTTTCAACTAATGAGTTGAGTTTTCAAACTAGAAAGTCGACTGTTTTAGAAAAAAATTGACTGTTAAACCCAAAAATATGAATTATCAACGAAGAAAGATGATTTTTCAACAAAATCGTGTAATGTTAAAAAAAAATCTGGCCGCTTCGCGGGCACATTCTCATCGCGTGCTTCGCGCTCGGTGTTATATGTTCTTCATGTACAAATTTATAAATTTGCTTTTGATTTCAAATGAGAAAGAAAATT
>JAUMHM010036722.1:0-15789 GCA_032362435.1 Melikaiella ostensackeni
AAGTTAGAAATAATTAAAATGTAAAATAAAGTGGCAATACGCATAAGAAAAGAGTCCGTGGAATTTTCTTTTTTTTTTCTCAATTTTTCGTTCTTTTTTCGGATTTTGGATGTTCTGTTCCTCTATTATAGTTTAAATATGTAGGTAAGATCTAAATCGACAATAACACTGTATGAACAGAACAAAGCGTTTTCTCTCTCTCTTTTTTTGTGCTATTTATTTTTATTTTTTATTTATTTTTTTGTATTATTCTTTAGATATACACAGAAAAGAGAGTGAAGGAATGAAGATATGTATGTCGGGGACTTAGTGATGTATATACCGATCTCCATTTCCTATGCCTCATGGCTGAAATAAACTCTATATCTATCTGATTAATTAATTAATTTTAATAAAGCACGATGGTCTATCTGTCCACATTGAAGCTCCTACGTTTCAGCTTGCTCATCGCGTGTAAAAGTGTTAATAGTATATTGTTGGGGCTCAGATGAGGTTTTCCTATTGTTGTTAGGGCCCGCATTAGGCAAATTGTTACGATTCCCACTTGTTCGGTTACTCAAAATTGTTGGGGGCTCTGAAAGGAAATTCAATCAGTCCTTTAACAAGAATACTTTTTAATTTGCAATTAATTTCAGGGGCGCTCGCTGGGGCCCAAATAGGACAATTTTCTAAATAAATATCATTCTTTTTTTATGCACTGACAAAAGAAGTCCGATATAGCGTGAGAAATTTTTCAAAACATAAAAACATCTTCTAGAGTATATTTTGAGAACATTTGAACAGTGTGTGAAGTGTGTAAAGTTTAAACATTTTTTCTTGAAAATGTTTCAAATCGAATAATATAAAATTAAAATTTTCATAATCAGACAATTTCAAGTTGGAACCTTCAAAATTGAAGAATCACAAAGAGACTTACAAATTTTCTTAATGGCGTTTCTAAATTCCATAAAAAGTGAAAAAGTTATATAATTTTGAAAATTTTCAAAAAAAGCAAACATAATTTCCTATAACAGACTAAGAAGCCTTAATTAAAACTTTCAGTAGGTATTAAATAATATCTTAAATTTAATTCCATGAAAGTTTTCGATAGGACAGAATTCAAATAAGAAATATAAGATTCACAAATGATCTCAATGACAATTTTCGATTGAACAAAAATTTGATAAGTTTCAGAATTTAGAAATTTTTCAAAATCTACCAAAAACCAAAAAAAACATTCCATACAATATATAATTTATGTAAAGATTTATGAAGATTTAAACAAACTCTTTCTCTTACTTTTTTCTGCATTATCTTATTTTTCAAACACGTTTAAATTCGTCAAATCATAAACAATTTTTAGTTTCGATTATGACTATAAGTAAGCTAACAAAATGTGATGAATCCATTTGTTGCAAAAATTGAGGTACTGATTATTTCTGTATATTTGGAATATCATCAATTTGATTATCAAACTCCAGTTGGCAAAAAAAAAATTCTTCTCGGTTTCATCGTCTATCCATAAAATAAAATAAATATCAAAAACAATAATTTGCGATTAAAAATTCATTACGTAAGGGAACGTCCATTGATAATATTTACAAATTTTGAAGGATGTTAGGCAATTTCATTCAGAGTTTGAAGATTTGAAGGAAAGATTTGAAGTTAAAAAAGTCAGTTTTTCCGTGCGAAAAAAAGGAATACTAAAATTATTATATGCATAATTTTTAAATATTATTGAGGGACATAATATTTATAAACATCTCAAATTTCGAAAAAATCTTTTTTTCGAATTGGAATTCTTTAAATTTCCAAAAAATAGCGAATATTACGAAATATACAATCGTAATTTCAAAAATCTGGAAAAAAGTAATACCAAAAAATTTAGAAATTCAATGATATTTTTTGGATAAATTTCTCAAAATAAGTATTAATGCCAAACGGATTTTTAAATTTCGGAATAAATTCTAGGATATAGTTAGGCTTTATAAAGAAACTGAAGACTATACATCTAAGAGTACTTCTCTTTTAAAGTTTATATTCAATTTCTGTTATTCATCCACCGAATAATTTATTCATTAACAACTTCCATGAAATACAATAATAAGCCTACATTCTTCTTATGTTATAATTAATTTTATATTAATTATGTATTCTAAATGATTTTAGATATTCGAAATTTCCTACATTTATGAATGAATTTCGTCAATGCAATTCTCTTATCTTTTGAGGCCACGTTGAATGTACATTGTACAAGGAAGGATTTTGCGCCACCAGTTTAAACATTATGTAAACTTGAAAAAAATTGGAAGATTTTAGCAATTAAAATGGCCAGACCCTGAATTGAATACAAATAAAAAATGCGTAATTCTCAGAGCTTTAAAAAAATCGCTTATATTACTTTTTTCTTGTAATCTTCATAATGTACCCAATTTTCAAAGTTCTTGTACAATTTCAATATTTTCAGTCTTCCTAAGACAAAATCTCATTTTATGAACCTCTAAGAACTACAGTAATTTTTAAAAGATTGGAAAATATTCTAATTTTTTTGTCGTATAGAAACTTTATCACATTTGAAATCAACCTAAAAAAATGAGAAGATCTTGGACATTAAAATGACCAGAACCTGAATTATTGCTTTTCCAGTTACATAAATCTTCTCAATTTTTTTCATGTAAATTTTGATCGCCAGGAAGTTTGCACAGGCTCAAAAACATTTAAGGATAGTTAAAATTCATTATATGAACTATAATAATGATCAAACTCATTCATTCAGTTTGTCCACATTGAAACTCCTATGTTTCCGCTCGCTCTTCGCGTGTATTTTGTCTCGCGACTTTTTCTATCATGTCAGTGTGACAGTTTATCAGCATATACGTCAGTTTAACATCTTATATAATTCTGTTTCCACTTGAAGTTGTTTTGATTGAATGGAAGTTCTTGAGCGTGAATTGAAATATCAAATTCTTTTCATGTCAGATCTTCAAGCTGCGACATTGAGGTTTTTTATTCCCCCATAAAAAACCTCCGTGGAGCGTAGAAAAATACTTGGAAGATTGGGAAAAATCTGATTCCTATTTAAATTCCAAATATGAAAGATAAGAAAAATAAGGAAAATTTGGCTATTTAGACCTTCATGCTGGAAGCTACTTGTTTAGTCAGATTTTCTTCAAGGATGGCTTAAATTGAAGCTCTTGGCATGTAGAATTGAGATAAAAATAAAATTTGCTATGTTATTGTTTTTTTTATATATCAGTAGCCAAAATATAAGAAAAAGAAAAATGGGATGGCTTTGCTGAAATTTGCTTTGTTATATTTTTCTTTTTTCATATCAGTAGTTAAAATATAAGAAGAATAAGAAAAAATAGGGAAATTTGGTTCTTTAGACCCAGGGCGCTCCATAGAAAAAACTGAAGTCATCGATCCGGAGAATATTGTGAATGAGGCATGAGATCACAACTGAATTCCTTTATTTTTTCAGTGACTAGTTTTGCTGTATGGCGTCTGGCATTATCCGGGTGAAATAAATCTTTCTTCCTTTGTACCATAGCGGGACGTTTTTTCATCAGTTCTGAGTTAAGTCTTACAAGTTGTTCAGCGTAAACTGCAGCAGTTACAGTTTCATTGGAGTGTAAGAATTCGTAGTGGATAATACCGGATTCATCCATCCAAACACACAATATGATTTTTTTCTGATAGAGTCCTGCTTTGGTGAGGGTTCTGCTGGTTTCTCCTTATCCATCCACTATCTCTTTCTCGTAGTAGTATGATACAATATCCATTTTTCATCTTCCGTTTCAATCCCATCAAGGAATAGACACTAATACTGACGAGAGAGTAAATACGAACACATGTTAATTCGGTACTGACGGTTCTCTTCAGTCAACTTATTAGGAACCCATTTACCAAGATTTGACACTTTACCAATAGCGTGCAGATGACGATAAATGGTTCCATAGGATGAATTCAATTTTTCTGCAATTTCGTCTATAGTCAGATGTGATCCGGCTTCAACCAAATTCTTTAGCGATTTATCATCGAATTCAACTGGCCGACCAGAACGAGGCAGACCCTCCAGAATGTCTGCACTTATTTTGAATCTTTCAAACCACTTTTGCGCTGTTTTTATACTAATGAATTTTCCACCATGAACCATATTCAATTTTTCTGCGGCTTCAGCAGAATTTTCTTCACTTTCGAACAAAACGTACAGATCATGTCTCTTGTACTCGTCAAAATTCTCCATCACTAGAAATACTTCGAACCCTCTACTCTCCACCAAAGTTGGGTATAGACTGAGCACTATTCAAGTGTACGGAATATTACGCAATGGACGAGTCACTTACTCAACGTTGAAAAATATGCACAAACTTATGGACTGACATGATATTTGGTCTACGCTCATCCAATTTCGGTGAACCTCGCCGCCCTTTCCAGTTTCCAGTATTGCACTTTCCTCACTTCTGATGTCAAGATCCAGACCAAGGGTCTCGGCCGCCTGCTCAGCGGCTTTGTAAAGGAAGGCTCTCTTGCCAATCATCTCGTGGTTCCTGACCATTTACAGAAGAGGATCTCTTCCATTTATTACAATGTGAGCTACAACTAAGATAATTCTGTCATAAAGACACTGGACATTTGGAAGTCCGCGCCCACCTTTACGGCCTGGGATGTATAAGCGTGGAGTGGGTGAGTTGATATGCAAGCTTTCCTGCATATGCATGATCTTGAGTGTGGCGATGTCGCGAGCCGTGAGCTCGTGCTTTGTCCATGAAACCACACCAAATGAATTAAGTAGAAGCAGGAAGGCAAGCATGCTAGTTGCAGATATCTTGTTCAACGCCAGTAGATTGGAAGACCAAATCTGCCTAAAAAGACGCTTGTATCTGCTTTGGAGAGCCTCCTTCTTTGACGTTATATCCCGAATGCAGCTTTGTGGCACGTCTAGGTATAGGTAGGTCTCTCCAGCACCAAAGTATTTCAAAGCACTCCTGTCCACGAGCTTGAGGTCGTCGGGAACGCTAACATCCTCGCTTCAGATGAATCTTAGCGCATTTGTCTAATCCAAAGTCTATACCGATTTCTCGTGTATACCCCTCGACGATCTTGAAAGCATCCTCAAAATTATGTGTGCCAGAAGCATAGATCTTCAAGTCGTCTATATAGAATATATGAGTGACCTTGTGCTCACGGTTCTACGCCTTGCCGCAGAGGTACCCATGAGAACTGTGTAGTGCGAGAGATAGTGACAGAAGAGCAAAAGAGAAGAGGGCTCATGGTGTCACCCTGAAAGACACCCCTCTGGAAGGTGAAGCTGTTGGTTGTCACACGATGTTTTCCAGACGAGATAGTAAATCTGGTTTTCCAAAGAGGCATCAATCTCTCCATGCATCCCAATATATGTGAATGAACCTCCAAGCTTTCCAACAGACAGATGATAGGTCTATGTGAGATTGAGTCGAAAGCTTTTTGGTAATCAATCCAGACCATCGACAGATTGCGATTGTAGGCTGCAGCGTTTTTGCAAGCGCTTCTTTCGATAGCAGGTTTTTCCGACAGCCTACTAGGCCTCTTTTCGGTCCGCGTTTCTCATAGGTCTCTCTCCACACAGATCCAATTGTACAAACAATCCTGTTGTTCAGGATAGCCTTAATGGTCTTATACAATGTTTTCAGACGATTTATGGGCCCGTAGTTTCTTGGGTTGTACAATCCACTGGGCAAAAAAATATCTTCATCCTGAAGACGTCTTAAAGACAACTCTGAGACGTCCATGTCAGTCCAATTGATGTCCCAAGGACGTCTCAGGTCATGAAAACGTCTTTTGGACATGAGACATCTTTAAGACATCAATTGGACTGAAATGGACGTTCTAAAAATGTCTTCAGGACGTCCTCAGGATGACAATGCCTTTTTGCTCAATGGGAGGTCGCCTTTCTTCGGTAGGAGTACAGTGCGTCCTCACACCAGCCATTGCAGAATGGGCGTCTCCGACTTTAAATATGACGTGAAGATCCGGGACAGGTGTTGGTGTGGAAAGGTAAACTTCTTCCACCAGAATGTCTTGATGCCGTCCGGTCCGGCAGCGGAGAAGTTCTTCGTGCCCCTCAGTGCTTTCTTCACCTCTTTGGCAGTGATTGGTGGACATTGTTCCTCGGACGTTATGAAATTGTCGCGCAGCTCCTTGAAACGCTTGATATTCTCAGTGTCTTCATGCAATGGGTGTTGAACGTCGTAAATCTTCCTTCAAAATGTCTCTACCTTCTCGGGCGTAGGCGGATTATCGACAGAAACAGGAGATCGCTAAAGAAGCGCGATGGATCAGCGAGAAACTACTCATTCTCTCTGACCCATCCCTACCTCTTCTGTATTCTCCTCCTTGCGTCAGATAACACCCGTATTTTCTCAACAATGTGTTGCTTGATAGTCAGCAGTTTTGACTCACGAGGGGCGTCATCGATTTCAGCCAGTTCTTTGGGCTTACGAGTAGGAGGAACTTGGATGTTAATGTTTCTCCTCGTCCTGAAATCGCCATCATCTCTCGGGGGATGCCTGATTTCCGCAGCTTGTCTTGATGTCGTTTCCTCTTCTTCGTCTGCGACTTGTTCTCGCAGTGGATGGGGAAGCGTTCCGCGTATATGTCCTATTCGCAAGAGATTTTCGGCGCGGTCTCGTCACCTTTGTTGCGAAACGTGCGAAAGCTTAGGGTGTATCTGGCAGCACAGAGTTGAGGCATGTTTTTATAATTTTCATTTTTGTAAGTGGCTTTAATCTCATACAAAAGAGAGTGTCATCCCTTGCAGGTGAAGGAAGGTAGCCTTTCACTCAAATCGGGGTGTTTTCTTCAGGCCGGGGCCAGGGTGGCATCCCTCTGCCGTTGGCAATAGCTTGGGAAACGCTGGACTGGGGGAACCTTGCCTCCATTCAGCCACGCAGCGAAACTCAGACTCACCCAATACTGAGCGTCACTGCTATTGTACTTATGTTTTCGATTATTTAACGAAACAGAAACAATTTTCATAAAAACCGGACTTGAGAGAACCGATATGATACTATTTAGATTACGTATGCAGAAGGTTAGAGAAAAATATTTAATCGTTTGACCGTAAAATTGTAAACCGAAAACCTATTCTGATCATGAGCCTCAAATGTACAACGTAAACTAGTCAACTAGTAAAAGTGTTCCACCATGTGACAGATTGAGAGCAATACACAATCATTCAAAAAAAACATGTTTGAAAGCCTTACATAATCATGCAATCAAATCATCAAAACAATTTTCTAATTACTACTTTCTAGTTACTAATTACTGCAAAAGATTACAAAAATTAAAATAAATTTTTTAAGCAAAGCCTATAATATTCGAAGGATGGCAGTTTAGATCTAGATAACCAACATTTTTGTTTAAAATGGGTTCATTGCATGAAAAATTCCTAAGAAATCAAATACACATTGTGGGGAAAGAATTTCTTCAAAATATCATTCTTTGGTACAATAATTTGAATGAAATTTCTTAAATAAAATTTGAAGGCAGTTAGAATTTTTAAAACTTTTCAGCATAAATATTTCTTGACATTATTATAATGCAATAAACAGCAAATATTTTTTTGTTATTCACAGATTCTTATCAAAAAAATGTCTGCAGTACTGTGATATTGCGATCTTCAATTTTAATTTTCTCCAAGCAGAATAATTCATTTGGATCAGACCTTTTCTAATCTCATTCAGCAACCTGTACTGACACCCTTCATCAATGAAAGTATATTTGCAGGAGGAGAATCAATTCAAACAATTTTATTTCAATTTCTTATATGGGACAATTATTCTGAACTGCCCCAACTCCAAAAGTAATTTCTTCCATTTGCCTTGAAAGTTTTAGAGTTTGTTTTCCTATACGATAGTAGTTTACCCACCAATTGATAGAATTTTACTAAAATCATTCCCTGAACTACAGCGGGTGGAATTTTCATCCCCCGGGCAAAACGGGTATTTTCAAATGGTCATAACTTCCTTTCTGCAAATGCGAATTGAATTTTCTATGAGTGATTTCTGAAGGATTTTTCATTTCCTTTCATTCTGTAAGCTCCATTGTTTTTAATTTCCCAATTTTTATGAACAAATTACCATGTGAAAGGTTTATTTAACATTTTTTACTCTTCGGGTACTTTTGATTTTTTTCAAGTATTCATAAACGAAAGCTTGACTTTTTTCCGATAAAAACGTCAGTCGAAATTGTGGGACTGACAATATTTATGCGGTTATACGAAGATATTCGAGCGAATCTCTCCCGTGCGCGCTCGGACAGGTCAGCCAGTTCAGCCGATGCACCGACCGGCGCTGTTTCATTCAAATTTGAATCATTCAAAAATACTCTTCATTGGTACAAAAACTTTCCAAAAATTGAGTTCAGCCATTCTCAATACATCGAAAAAATTTTCATGTAGTTATAAACAATTCAGGAAACAAAAGTGTTTTTTAAAAGAGCGCTCACTGATAACGTAAAGTTTTTTCGACCCTTTTCACCCCACGCCCCTCCGTAACATTTTTTTCAAGGTTTTGATGTATATTTTCATCATAACCGTTACATAAATCAGACTTGTGAAAGGCTAACATCAATTAACAATAGTTCAAACTATTTATATAAACAAATTATCACTACACCGAATTCGTCCTCTCTGAATTAAACTTGGTCTCGTCTATAGTCAAAAACAAAAAACATCGACATACATAGACTCTCGTTTGTTTCTCATATTGTACTTAGAAACAAAAGGCAATCACATAGACTGTCATTTGTTTCTTGGCCTCAAGCAAAACGTTGCACTGCGTTACTCTAACTTCAGTCTCCTGAAAGGTCAGAGCAGCAAACGTGTAGTGCTCAGAATTTTTCTGTGTTTTTTCTATAATTTCCGGCGTTTCGTTCTTGTTTCTTAGTAGTATATATTTATGAATTTTTTATCCTTCTGTTCTCTGCCTCTAACGGAAAATCAGCAAGTAGCGTTTCCTGATTTACCGAAAGGCATTCAAATATGTGGTGCTTGTAAAAAGGAATGTAGAAATCTCAATTTACAGCCATCCAGAGTTGTAAAAGAGCCTGGTACTAATGTAGCGGAATAGATAAAAGAAGACCCAGATTTTTGCTTGTCAATGAGAAATGGAAAAGAAAAATGCAATGATGAATATCACTTAGCGGGTCTCGAAGTCCTGTATCAAATAAAAAAAAATTAGAGCAGAAGAGCACTCATATTCAGAAAAGATTTGCCTAGTCACGCTTGCGCCTAAGTCTTGGAGTCGCAAACAAGTCATGCAAGAATTTGGTGCAGCTGAACGTGAAGCTATAAAAGCAGAAGACTTAGTTGCTGGAGTTTTGACTTGTCCGAAATCCAAACGAGGTAAAAAAACTGGCAGAAGAAACTGAAAATTTGGTAAGGAACTTCTACGAAGATGACGAAAATAGTCGACTTATGCCAGGTAAGAAAGATTTCATATCTGACAAAAAACTAGACGGTATTCGTGAGCAAATACCAGAAGAGACTGATTCTGTGCAATCTTTCAGGATTAAATGCCAGATTTGTAACCCAACACGAAAATGTGAAGACCGGATTTTCAAATTTCGCACAACTAACACCAAAACACTGTGTTTTAGCTGGAGCAATTGGAACTCACAATGTTTGTGTCTGTGTTTATCATGAAAACGCAAAGTTAGTGTTAAATGCGATTGATATCAAACATTCAACTGAGGGGACTAACAGATAGTTATCAGGTTACTACGGCTGCCTTGAAGAAATGATGTGCATGGAACCCGTTGATGGTTGTCATTTTAACGAATGCGAATCTTGTCCTGACATTGAAAATTTTAAAAAGTACCTGATTGATCTATTGGACGTGAATAGTTTGGACACAGTGACATATGAAGTTTGGCAGCAAACTGATAGAAGCACTTTGAAGACTGAAATAGCAGACACTGATACTTTCATGGAAGAACTCTACACTGAACTCAAAAACCTGAAGCCTCACGCATTTTATAAGAAACAACAAAAGTTTGTTTCCAAGGACCTCAAAGTTATACTGAAAGAAAAAGATTTTGGAATTTCTGCAGAAGAACATTTCCAAGCAACTTCACATGGAAAAATCCAGGTGATGGGATTTGTGGAAATTTGAAAACACTTGCGGTAAAAGCTAGCTTGCAACGCTCAGCACAGAATCCAATCCTAATTGCGATGGAATTATTCGAATAGGCTAAGAATCATTGTAAGGAAATAGTAATTCTTTTCAGTTCGGAAGATCACATACATATGACAAAGAAACTAGAAACTAGAATCACTGAAGCAATTACAATTCACGGCTTGAGAATCATGCATACAGCAAAGTCCCCGGTTGGACTGGCCGGACTGTCCGTGCGCGCGAGGGAGGGTTTTCCTCGGATATATTTGCATAACCACATAATTCTTGTCAGTCCCATAATGTCTACCAACATTTTTATCGAAAAAAAGTCAAGCTTTCGTTTAAACATACTTTTTAAAAGATCGAAAGTACCTGAAGAGTAGAAAATGTTAAATAAACATTGTACATGGTAATTTGTTCATGAAAATTGAAAAATTATAAACAATGGATTGCAAAGAATGAAAGGGCATGAAGAACTCTTCAGGAGCCACTCATCGAAAATTCAATTCGCATTTGCCGAACGGAAGTTATAACCATTTAAAGATACCCCTTTCGCCGGGAGGATGAAAATTTCACCCCCTGTAGTTCGGGGAGAGATGGTAGTAAAAATCTATAAATTGGTGAGTAAACTACTACCGTTTAGGCAAACAAACTTCAAAAATTCTAAGGCAATTGGAAGACATGACTTTTAAAGTTGGAGAAGTTCAGAATAATGCCCCATATAATTATTTGGTACCTTATACGAGATGTTTGATATGTAACGTGAATTTCCTGCTAAATGGAGCCAAAATAAACTTTGCAGTATATGGCCAAGGAATAGAACTCTTTGAACTGAACTCTACCTTTACTAGACGAGTCTGTAACATCTCGCACGATAGACTGGAAGTTAGGAAGCTGTGTACAAGATGGGTGCCGCGATAGCTGACTCCCGATCAAGACGATGGGTCCTAAAAGAAAGCACGCAACTCCGGGTGACGGATAGAAACTAAGTACCTCGCGCACTCTATACTAAGTATATAGAAATGTCGACACACTAAGTATAGAGTGCGCGAGGTATGCAGTTTACATCCGTCACTCTGAGTTGCATACTTCCTTTTAGGGCCCATCGAAAAACGCAACCGAAGAAACGATTCAGCGCAGTGTTTCGCAAAGTTTCATCGGAATCCGCAGGACTTTTTACGTTGATTCGTGACTGCGGACGAAATCTGGATCCACCACTATACACCCGAGAGAAAGCAGCAGTCAAAGCAGTGGGTACTGCCTGGTGAAATCACGCTGAGAAGGCGAAGGCTGTCTTGTCAGCTAAGAAGGTGATGGCCACAGTATTCTGGAATTCCCAAGGAATTATCTTCAGTGACTACTTGGAGAAGGGTAAAGCTATAACACGAATGTACTATGCATCATTACTGAACTAGTTGAAAGTCGAGCTACAAAAAAACGGCCGCGATTGGCGCATAAAAAAGTGCTCTTTCATCACGACAACGCACCGGCTTACATTTCCGCAATCACAATGGCAAAAAACAGGAACTGGGCTTCGAATTAATTCCTCATCCACAATAGTTTATACATTTGTATACATTTATATGCAGTCTAAAAAAATTTATATATTTTCAGTGAACAATCAGTATAGTTTTCCACTATGGAATTAGTAAGTACTTGTATTTCCACTAATCCAATTACTAATTTTTGACACACCTTCACTGACTCACTTTTCTCCAATTAAGTAGAATTTTACTACCAATTAGTCAAGTTTCACTACTTTCCATTTAGGGCTCACCCCTTGTCTTTGAGGTAGAACTTCGTTAAAAGTTACTTTTATGCTCCTATAAAAAACTACAAAGGAATTTTAAGTACAAATGACTTAAAAAATTTGTGTGGCTTTGAACGATTGACTTACGATGACCATTTAAATCTTTAATACATTGATTATCTCGTTTTCGAGCATAGACAATCTTTTTATGTGGAATATTTTTCTCTCTCTCATAAATAATATCTTGACACAATAAATTTCCATTCAACAACACATGTTGGATGGCACTACATTGTGTTAGGACATCATTCTCTGATGAATAGAAATGACTCTATAGAAAGGAAAAATGTTCTTTGCTCAAAAATGTGATATAAGTGTATTTGTCTACAGCGATTGTTCTCAAAAATTGTTTGTAACAATAATAATTGTTCTTGAAAGGTAATCCACTGTGACAAGATATTGTTTTTTAGATGAAAAGAAATGATTCCGCAGTAGAGAAATTTTTTTTAAATATCTGTGCATAAAACTAACTCTACGACATTCGAATGAACATCGTTTGAAAGTTCACATGCTGATGTTGAATCTGCCTATGTCAAAGTAATTTTATCGGGCGATTAAAAAAATATGTAGTTTCAAAGTTCAAGGTTTTTCAGGAAAATCATCGTTTCGAAATCTTGCGTTCAACTCATCGTGCTTTTTTTATCGTGCTGTTCAACTCATAATGCTCCATATGCACTCCTTGAATTTTGGAAATCTAACCATCACCTTTTAATCATGATAATATTCATTGGGAGTAATTCGCTTTTCATTAACAGCCAGGAAATAATTTGTCTGAATTATTGTATTTGATTACAACAAAAATGTTGCAAATGAAAAAAATTCATTATTTGATTTTTTCAATATAAACTGAAGCTCCCTGCTTTTGGATCTGACGTTGCATCTGATAACCGACATATCTCGCATTTTAAGCTTTGCAGAAATTCACATTTTACGAATAAAATTTTTTTACGATTACTCAGAAATCACGTAATATTTATTCATGTTCTTGGTCCAAATTTAAAGAGTAAGATTTGCAATTGATTCAGGAATTCCTTAAATTTCTAGGAATGATTTTATAATTTTGTCGATGACTTAAATGCGCAAGATTTTACAAATTATGATTATGACGGGAAATTTCCTAAACTTTCAAACGGTAATAGGGATACAAGATTATGCATCTCTGGTATGATTCTTTCATTCTAAAACATATTTTCCTGAATTCATGTATATTCATCAGTCAATACTATGTATTGATATCCTATGTAAAATTGTAAAAACCGCTTATGTAACTTTTTGAGTTTTTATTCAAATCAATCGTTAACATAGGACGATAATCTCTATTCCAAAATGGCGGAGAAAAAATGTGAGGTAAAAAATTGCATCTTCTATAGTAATCAGTTTAGAATGTTTAAACATTGTAAAAAATCTAATAAATTATTGTAAATTGAATGAGTAAGAAGAAAATTTAAAATTCTGAAAAATCCAAAAAGGCGGTCAATCAAATAGTCTAAAAATGTCTCGTATTTGCAGTTTTTAAATGATTATTTTTAAACTTTGCTATAAAAATCAGGATGGCATATTGGATGGTGATATTTCTTCAATAGAGAGAAATATTTCTTTGCAATAAATGTGAAAATTATTAAGTCAACAAAATGATTTCTTGGAAGCCAAGAAACTGGCAACTTTGAATCTCTTTCCAACATCCTTAGAAATATTTCCTCATTTCAATGAAATCGATTTTTTGGACTAATAAATACTTATTTAAACCTGACAGTATCAACTTTTCGAATCCACACATTCCATGAAGTCATGAAAAGAGAATATCTTATATAAGTTCGATCACTGAGTAAGAACTTGGAAGTAAAAAAGAATTTCTACGGATATTCGAAAGATCAAAAACTCCGGACTTAATCACGGAAAACCCGATAAAGAGAATAAATTACTTAAATCATTATTCAGGAAAGATTCGAACAAATTGAACGAGACAAACCCGCATAGCATCAGCCAGGAAGCCGATTCATCAGCAGCCGGAACACCCGTTTCGAGACAAGGAGAGAAAGAAGTTCACGGTCATCCACTTGACTCATCGAAAGAAAGAGCGCTGCTGTGAGCATTAATAGACTTAAGAAATTGAAAAGGATATAAACTACGGTTTTAGCATGAGTATAAGTCCTTCTATCCTTCATTTTACGGGGACGACCTATCGAGATAGAACCGGCAAGGTAAAGCTTCGGCCTAATCGAGATATAACCGGCAAAGCGGAATTTAGTGACCAAAATAGGATAGTTTTTATACTCCTGGTTTTCAAGAGCACTGCTATCTTTAATTAAAAATAAACTGACTCGAAACTTCATGTGTACTTTCAGTAGAGCCATTGCATGAAGGAGTTTGAAGAACAAAGTCCGAAGCAAAACTCAATATTGTATCGCGACATTACACTCGTTTCACAAACAAAGGTAAAAACTCCACATCTGCCGAAGAGATAAAATCCACCCTCACAACAGCAGCTATGTCTTGGTCGAGTTTCATTGACCAAGTCATCCCCTTCCCCTACTGATTACGGAGCAGATGCTCGAAAGAATCCTTTCGGAAATCAGCTCACTGAAAGTGAATGTAGGAACCCTCGTTGACGAAAATATGGAACGAGTCAGAGGGATACCTGCAATAGGACGGAAAGCGGAAATGAAAGGAGAAATAGAGACGGACCACGAAGGAATCTTAACTTCTGACAGAGAACATGCGAGTGTGGGTGGACAAAACCTGCCTGCACCGACGCCAGAGAAAAGCAAAGGAGGACACACGCTTGAGACTGAACACACCCTTAGGAGTGAGCGAGAGGAAACGCAAAGGAAGGACCAGCAAATCGAAGAAAGAAACCAGCGGGAACTATCGCACGCTTGCATGAGAGAGCCAACAATAGCAGAGAGAAATGAGCAGGAAAGCAGCCCAAGGAAAGAGAAAGAAAACTTGCGTGAGCCAACACACATCCTCGGAAGAGAACTTGCAAGACCGAAAAGCATAGAACAAGGAAGCAAGCTAACCGATGACAAAATCCCGGTTCGCGACGCTATTAGGCAATTAGGCCCCCAAAAGGGAAAAACGATGCTAGGGTTGAGGAATTTATCAGGAAAGTGGAAAGAACTAGGCAGCAATCCAGTTAACCAGATCTACTGCTAGACTTCATAGTTCATATTGTCGGAGAAGATTCAACAAACAGCCGAGAGGACAATCCGTTTCAGAACGGCAAATACACAATCCAGATTCCAAGCAAATAGAACACCAAGAGCTCGAAACGAATCAATGTCACTAGCCAGCAGAATGGATATGGAGTGCCACAAATGTGGAAAACTTGGACATTTTACTAATCAGTGTCACGTCAAGCAAAATTTTCACAAGGATATGCCTCCAAAAGACCACCGAACCCAGTAAGAAACATTCAGGTAGAACAAAAGAACTTTTAAGGCGCACAACAAATGACTCAGGAAGAAATAGTTGAGCAAGAAGGCTACGAGAAAGGGGCAGAATATCAAACATGTGCGGAAAGCTCCTATCCGTACGAGGAAAACGACGAGACGGAACAGTATACAACTTCTTAGTGTATTCGGGAGCCTCAGTTAACCTTATTAAAGAGGACAGCATGCCAGACAACCGTAAGAAAATCGAATGCAGAAAAAAATTTTGTGAGGGAAATGACGAACATCAGACAACAGAAGCCGCGTACATTTCATACTTGAGAAACAAATCACTTTTTTCATATTACTACATGGGCTGAAAAGTCTTCGGCCTGACAGAGGTGACGCCACAAACAAAAAATCTGTATGCTTGTCATAGAGTACCAACCTTAACTAGAATACTGTCAAAGTT
>JAUMHM010036743.1:0-15788 GCA_032362435.1 Melikaiella ostensackeni
TTTTGAGCAAGCAAAGACTTCTCGTGACAAAAATGCGGAGAAAACTATGATAAAGTTTTTTGAAAAGTTTTAGATCAGAATAATTAATAGTTTTGAAGTAGTGATGATTTTAGTCAATGTCAGCGCTGGAGTTTTTGAGTGTACTATAGACTCTGGGGCAAAAACTCTCTAGCTCTCTATTATTTCTTTAGAGACTCTTGATTTTCTGATTTATTCACGTGAATTGTTAAATATAATTTGCACGTAAATTGGTTTACCGGAGCTTCTGCAAATTACCTTCAAGAATGACGAACGACTTCAGAACTTAAATCTCGTTTCTGCCCGGAAGTTTACAGAATAATAAAAGTTTCTTCTAAGTGAAGGAATAGAATGCATCCTGTCTTTTGCAGGTTCTTGTTTGAGATTTTTCGAAATGTCAAGGTTTCTCTAGCGCAGATTGAAAATCATACCCCAAGGACTTCAAAACTCTTGAAGTTAACGAAATAAAGCGATGAAGCGGAAATACGGGAAGTCGGCGGACCGTTCGAGTTCCTTTGGGAATTTAGGTAAATTATTTTTCTATGACTACCCTTACGAGCCTAGATATTACTGCAATTAAAATTCTTGTAACTTACAGAACAAGTGATTTCAAAATTCTCGTATTTATGTTATATTTTAACAACTTTGATTTTTGGTATAATCTACAATTGAAGACATGAGAATGTCAAAAGGATAAAGACCAATTTATTATTCGAAATTCTGTTCTTAATGGTTTCAAGTAGTTTAGGATAATATTTATCGATAAATATTAGGAATATGTAAAAATTATTTCTTCTTTCACTCGAAAAAATAGAATTTAAAAATTATAGATAGAACTCTAAAATGTTCTCACTACATTTTCCGGAGTTTGTAACAGAACACGCACTATTCAAATTATGAGATGGAAAACTGGATAAAGACCTTTTTATTTTCTCCCTCCCACCCACCAAGAGAAAAAATTGCTTAAATTTTTTCATACCTTTAGTGTAGACCTCTTGAGGGTCGCCTGCTTCCATAATTTTATCAGGATTTTACATCGAAGCCTATCATGGAAAAAAACTTTTTTTGGTAACCCTGTAAAATTTTTTTTATCTTTATCCAGTTGTTATTCTCATGTATCCAGATGATATTAGTCTTAATAATTCAAACAACTGTTCACATTGTTTTAGATAAATAAAAATTTTAAATTTAGTCAAAATCATCAAAAGGATTGGAGTTCCAATTTCAATTTAACATGTAGGTACTAAAAAATTGGTTATTTGGGAAATCTATATTTTGTATCTTTCGTTTTATATTCGTTTTATCTTCAATTTTAAATCAGTGTTAATATTATTAGTTCGAGCAATAAGAAATAGTTGTAATTGATCTTTACCTATTACTGTAAAGAATGTTTGGTTCTTTCAATAAACCTTTTGTTGAACTAACAAAGATTTAGTTGAACCAATAAGATTTGGTTTTAATTGAATTAGTATAATTTGTGTTGGTTTAAGAAAAATTTTATTGAAAGAACCAATAAATTTTTGTCGGGACAAGAAATGAATGTTGATGCTTCTGTATAGCAACCATATTGTTTTGCTATCTGAACCAAACATTTTTCTCAAGTAAATGTATTTACGTTGTTTGATTATGTAGTTATGTCGAAATTTTTGAAAGAAATTAGACCAATTAATTAAAAATAAAGATTATTAATAACTTCGACCTCAACATTTTACTTCATTCGTTCAATTTCTTAATGAAATAAAAACTGATATGATTAGTTTATTATTTCTTAACATCAGTACATCTAACGTAAAATATTACTTTATTTTTCAGAATTTCTTGTTTCATTGACCAGAACAAAATTATAGGTCATATCTCACTTCCATTCGCAGAAACTCTGATGATTACAGTTTCAAAGTAGGTTGAACAGTTAGATCTGGCGACAGTCCAGAAGCTTCAAGGGTCAAATCTCTTTCTCTTCCGCTTCCAGTTGTACTTTTATTATCCTTGATTTTCTACCAGATGTACCACGCCTCGAATAATAGGCGTAACTTTCTTTTATGAAAGAAATTTTTCATTCAAGGCACTTCAATATCTATGAACATAGTTTGAAATGAAAAGAAAAATTAGCCGACTTGTATAAAAAAAAGTCTGAAATTCAATTATATTTTCCAGTTCTGTATTTAAAAGAATGTTGAGTTTGTTAAAGAAATTTTAGGAATATGAATTTAGAGGATTTTATATTAGAAGCCTCCAATGATTTTTGTTTTTTCAAAGAAAAAAGATATTGACCTACAAGTCTCAAAAACCTGACGTGTAGGCATAAAATAGAGGTCAGATTCGCAACCACGAGTGATTGCTAGAAACCACTGTTAAGGCCATGTATGTACCTCTTATGCGATTTCTATCTTACCCGCCTCTTTCCTCATACCTCACGTCCACATAAAATGAGATATTGAGTTGAAAATTGGAGTAATTGAATGAAAGATACTAAGGAAGGTTTACCTGGTCCTGAATGCTTATAATTACAAAAAAAATAGTATTTCATCCTTTTTTACTTTTTAAAGGACGCGTCAAAAATTGTGTAAACTATTGAAATTAATAAGGTTAAATTTAAAAAAGAGTCAGAAACCACGTTCTGCTCCATACTGATGTTTGATATTGAGAGGAAATGTTAACTATAACTACGTAATTTAACATCGATGTGTTGAATAGGGAAAGACGAGGAAGGAAAGGCATTAATAAGGAAATCGACATGGATGAGTGGACCTGGTAGTTTAAAAGACTGATGGCAGGAGTGAAAAATAAGGTATAAGGAGAAAAGAGGAAAGCAAAAAGGTAGAGGAGTCTAGGGGAAACACGCTCATGTCGATGGGCTACAAAATATATACGAAAATACTCAGGAAGAGATCAAGAAGGGGAGTAGAAGGAAAAGGGATTATTCCACGCAATCAGGCGGGCTTCAGAAAGAGGATGGAAACGATAGACAATATTTACGTACTCAATTACCTAAAGAGTAGGAACTTGGGAAGGCAGAGAGGGAAATTAGTGACCCTATTTGTGGACTTCAAAGCGGCATTCTACTCGATGAACAGGAAGGTGTTCTGGCAGGTTTTGAAAGAGAAAGGGGGCAGATGAAGGTCGAACTGAGAGGATAAAGGAGATATTCGAGGAGACTAGGATAAGGGTGAGGATAGGGAAACAAAAAGGGGAGATTTTCTGAACTGGAAAGGGGCTCCGGCAAGGGTGTCCGCTGAGCCTACTACTATTCAGCCTCTTGATGGCAGATTTAGAGGAGAAACTGGAAAAGGAAGTAAAAGAGGGAACGTTACTAGAAAATAGACGACGTGGTCTTATTAGCGGATGACGAGAGGGGGATGAGTTTGATGATGAGAGCGTTCGAGGAGTACGTGAGAGCGAAAGATTGACTGTGAATGTGAGTAAGACAAAGATGATGTGTTTTAGGAAGGAAGGGGCTATAGCAGAATATGATCGTAAGATAAAGGGAGCGACGGTTGAACAGGCGGAGGAATTTAGTTACCTAGGTTTCTGGTTTTTAGTGAAAGGATGAGTTGAGCTACAGGCGAGGAAAAGAATAGAATGTGCGAGCAAAGTAATGGGACAAGTGTAGGGCATAGGAAAAAATGGAAGATGAGTGTGTGGATGTTTGATGATTTCGTGTGGTCAGTACCATCCATGGAGTGGAGATCTGGAGATGGAAGGAGCACAAGAGAGTAGAAAGTTTGCAGGAGAGATTTCTTAGACGGATAATGGGCGTGAGCTGGAGCTGCCCAGGATATATGTTGTGGGGGGGGGGGGAATAGTTAGAGGAACAATGGTAATTAGGCCAATCAAGAGAGCATGGAACCTCGAGGAAAAGCTGAGAAGGGGGAAGGGGAATAGGATAGCACAAGCATGTTTACGGGAAATGGTGAACAAAGAGACGAGGAGTGACACGGAAAGATCAAAGCGGAAGGAAGATAGACAAGAGAGGAGGAGATGATGAGGTATAAGGGCGGTTGTCAGAGTTTGACAAGAAATGGAGAAAGAATGGATAGGTAAGGAGGTAAAGGAGAGATGGAGAAAAATCGTGGAATCGAGGTATAACAGATGGTATAGGATAGTGAAGACGGATGGAGAGCCAGAATACTCGAGAAAGGTAAGAAGGAGAGTAAGTGGAACAACGTTATACGATTTAGGTTGGGAGAAGGAATGAGAGAATGAGAGAGAGGTGAATCTTGGATGGGAATGGACAAGGGGCAAGCTGGATGATGAAGCTGGAGGAGAGAAGACAAAACAAGGAGCATGTAGTAGGGAAAGGCCAAAAGGGTAATCCTGGGAAAGGGTCTTAGAGAAAGAGTAAACTCACTCACTCATAACGGAAATGGTAAGAGGAAATGGAAGACCCGAAAGCTCACTCGTGCGTATAGTATTTAGAATTTTTCAATTTTTAAGCTCAATCGATGGCTTATAGGTAGATTTTAAGGTAGTTTGAGGTAGTATAAGTGTTTTTAAAAGAATTTAAAGGGAGCGGTGGCCCTCAAATCCGTAAAAGGGAGAGAATAAATGACATACACATACATTTAATTCAAAAGGTATATGTATATATAGAAAGTTATAATAGAAAGTTAAATTAAAAAGGAAGTCTACCACAGTGTATTCTTAGCACTGACCCTAAATCTGTTTTTCATGGAAGGAGAAAAACAGAACTTTAATGAGGATTAAGGATAGAAAAAAGCTTCGAGAAAAGTTTTTATTATCCTAACCGTATCTTCCTCATCGGAACTATCTCCCCTTCATGAAATACGTCAGCTACGTTAGGAAGGCCACTGAAAACATTCGTTTAATGTCGAGGGCTACTCCTAGCTTTTAGGGGTTGAACCGCATAATAAATGTTTAATCAGCTTACCACTTGCTTTAACTGTTCGGAGAAACATCGATTATAGACTTACGGTTTTCTCAAAGCTGGGATAAAAGGGATTGTTGTAAATTGACATAATTTAACTTGACTTCTTGGTAGAAGTTCAAAGATCACTCCCTATACCCCTGTCTTAGACGCGAAAATCGATTCAGGATCAGAATAATGGAATAAAAATAGGGGATCTTTTAAAGCAGTACCTTTTCATTCCATGAGAGGGGCACAGAAGTGCTGACTGTTTAAAGTGAGTGGGTGGTTCTATCTAAGAGCTACCGTATAAAGCGTACGATTTATAGTCAGATCTATAAATTAAGACTAAATAAGATGGGATTATTGGCTGGAATGCTTTGACCGCAGGAGAATGAGTAAAACGTTCTTTACAGGATACGTATTCCAAAATGAAAGTAGAAATCTTTTTAGCTAATACAGCGAAGCTCGGATTCCATTTATATTTCCTCGCTTCATTCTAAAATCGTAAGAAAGAATATTTTTATCCTTGTTTCTTTTTGTATTTAAGCGGTTCTCAGAAATAGAAAATATATTTCTTTTCAATAAAAAAGTACTGCTCTCAGTTCAATTTATTTAACATGGTTGAATACAGTGTTTCTCTCTTTTTTACTTTAAAAATCTCAAGATTTATAAACTATCATTCTTTCATATTAGCATTGAGACGTTTTAATAAAAATGTGAAAATTTTTTTAGATTCAAGAATTTAGGACTGTTTTAATATTTGAAAGCTTTTAAATCAAACTGATTTCAATATGCTAATCTTAAAACTTTCAATTTTGAATTATTTCAGTATAACTTATTTTAGTTCAACTCAAATTCCAAATATTAAAGTTCTTAAATAGTATAGTAGAGCGTTTGTTATAAATTTCCTCACATGAATTAATTTCGCTTGTTAATGACTCAAAATTAAATAGTACTTTGAGTGATTTTTCAATAAAACTTTTTGATTTGAAGTGGATTTGATCTCAAACAAAATAAGAATGATTTTGCGAATTTTTGAAAGTGGTAAAGAAGTTTTTTACACCAGGATATAATAATTGATGAGGATAAGCTATCTAGAAATAAGTAGAGCAATTAGTTTTAAATAATGGGGACTATACATTAGTTCGCAGAAGTAATAAGGGGTAGATTTTGGTGCCGATTCGATAAGAGAATCTATATATTTCCTAAACGGCAGTTGGCTTTCCACTTTTATCACCCGTGTGATTATATCGACGATGTCTCCTAAAAATACTAAGTTGTAAAAGTTGATCGATTTCATGGACGATTAACCAGTGCAGAAAGTTTCAAACTCTGACTTTATTGTATATGTCATTCGGGTTAATAGGAAATTTACAGTCCAGGGAATAGTGTTCATTTTTATTATACTAGTATGATAGGGCAAATACTTAAGTACACAAAACAATTAACTGAAAAATTGTTTCAAAAAACAGGAGTAAGGGAGGGGTGTGAGTAATTCATGTTGTTAGAATAAGTCGTGGGCCACTTTTAGACCATTTTCCTGGCCCGATTTTTAGCTTGTTATTTATGTTAACAAGTTTGATATTTTTAGCTAGAGATTCATTTTCTGTCCCATAAATCTTAACAGGCTAAACATTCAGGTAATCCCTAAACAGAGTTTTGCTTTTGCTAGAAAGGAATGGATAATCTCCCAAAAAAATGGACATCCTACCTGAGGATTTATGCTACGACCTTTTTTGTGGCGGTTTGCTTCTTCTTTCTTCTTCTTCTTCTTCATCATCATGATCTTCAGCACCATACCTTTTCAGCGCCCCTATGTGATATTTCCATTATGGCATTTATGTCTCGCCCATGTTCGGGCGAGACATAAGACATATTGTGAGACATATTCTGTAAATGACTCGATCGGAAGCGATCCGCGAATAAGAAAAAGTAGTCAACCGGAAGTGACGTTAGCGAAGAGAACACTCTTCGTCTTGGTGTCTAATAAAATTTGAATTTATGGAGAGCGAAGAAAGATATAGGATACTAAAACACCCACGGAAAGACTAGCATTGCTAAGGTGCGCCGGACGATGTCTGAAACTCACTTATAATTTTTTTTCGCCATAAAACGATCTGAAAGCTTAAAAATATCTAAGGACTCAAGAAAAAACTTTTAATGAATCAATTAGATCCTTTTCTGTAAAAAAATCCCACTTTCTGACTTAATTTCCAAAGCTCTTTGAAGTTGGAAGGCTCATTTTTTACCATTAACGATAATTGTATAAAATCATGCAGA
Organism: Melikaiella ostensackeni; assembly: GCA_032362435.1. Classification (NCBI taxonomy): domain Eukaryota; kingdom Metazoa; phylum Arthropoda; class Insecta; order Hymenoptera; family Cynipidae; genus Melikaiella; species Melikaiella ostensackeni. The sequence goes on from JAUMHM010036743.1 coordinate 7,166, forward strand.
AATCTTTAACCTCTCAAACTTTTTGTTAATAATCCGCTTGTGTCTTAGACGTTGAACAAGGTAGCTACTAACCACGAGAAAATCTGTGCAATATCTGAGAAGTAGGTCAGCACTGATCTGCCTACTTATATTTGAAACTTCAAAAGTCTTGTGATAACATTATGAAAGATGATAGACTGTGATAAGAGATTTGACTTTAATCAAATAATTATAAGTTTAGTGTAAAATAATCTAGGTCATACAGTAACAGCGTCATAAAAGTATTTATTCCTGAAAGACAAAATTTATTCCGCAAATAATCTAAACATTGTGCTTGATAATATGGTATTTCTGGGTGGTCTTCACTTAATAAAACAGTGATCAAAATTTGCATTTTTTAAATTATATTCCTAATCCGAAATTTTTCAATAACGCCAAATTTAAGAAGATTGTTAACTGTAGGTTATTTGAAAGACTATTCGTGAAATTAAATTAGTACCCATTTTGAAAGAATTTTCTTGGAACATAGTTTGAGGAAATAAATTCTATAACAAAGCAAAAAAGTGTTTAGTTTGCTCTTTGTTTGTAAGTCTAAACACTTTCCAACTCTGTCGTAAGGAATAATTTATTGAATACATACATATTAAAAAATCAATTCATAATATTAACATTATATAATAATATTACAGCCTTGGGAACAAATTTATTTGATCAAATCCATTATCCTCTATCAAACCCTGGTTACAACACTGATTACCTGACATATTTGATTTTCCTCTCTAAAGTCGTCGAGGTAATCATTTTTTTTTTCATTTTTATTCAGAAAAAATAATAATTAGAACTAGTAATTGTAAATTTTGCTTTATATGCACTTTAATTACTTTTTCTCTCAAAGGTTCTACTTTTACTTTTTCTTACTCTTTATCTCTCTCGATGAAAGGAAAATGTTATAGATGTAAAATAGAACAGTATGTTAAAGAGAAATTAGATATATTTTCGTAATTACTTGCGGCACGTTTATAATAACGTAAAATTTCAAATCTACTTTTTTGACATATTTATATATAATTCAACCCCAGGAACTCAAAAATACAATTTTTTTTTCATTTCCGTGTATGTGTTCTTCTGTTTCGCATAACTCGAAAAATGAAAGAGCTATAATCATGAAATTTGAACGAATTGCAGCTCCAATTGATGTTCAGATCTGGTAAGATTTTGAGCTACTATCGGCAAGAAAATTCGAGTCATCTGGCTTTGACATTAAAAAAGTGAGGGAAGAAAAAATGGAAGCTTAATGAATGAATGATCATTTTAGAGGTCAAAGTGTCGTATCATAATACTTTTCTTTCACGGTGTATGACCCATAACAATCTTGTTGATACATATTCATACTTTTTGACGTGCTGTTTTGCTTTCTTATTCAGAATCAATCCGGCTCCTTGGCCATTTATTCACTACTTGTGACTATCGTTCAAGTGCATCATTTCCTATATATTTGATATCTCACGTCTCTCCTTCTTTGTTTTAGGTACGTAAAAAATATCTAACTTCTTTACATGCATTATGTTCAACAATTCCTTTTCTTTATAGTCATTTGCCTGAAATTTTCACGAGGGCATGCCTCTCGTCAACAGAAGTGGCCATCTAATCCGAGGCTACTTTATTAGTTTGACGTACCAATTGAGTAAGATGATTATCAATATTTTTAAGATTGTATTGCTGTTAATGAAAAAAATTAATGATTCACTCCTTAGTGCTGATTCAGGTGAAGTTAAAATGACAGGGAAATATTTACCACCATTTTTTGTTTTCTTCAAATGTTTTAGCAACAACTGAAAATCCAGGTTTAATTATTACAGTTTATTATCCACAATTGTACATCTAACCGCCAACTTGCTGCATAGATATGTATTGCGTAAGTAGATAATAGTGTCTAAAATAAGTATCGAAATCGTCATAAGGTGGTAGGAGTGAGTCGGTTGTGGTGGCGGTGCGAGGCACGATGCATATTGCAAATAACGCCCGTGTTTGTTGATTTTTATATTAATTTTCTACATATGAAACGGCTATTTTTGCTTGGAAAAAAGTGCTGCAATGCAATTTCTGTTTTAATCACGTGCCAAAAGAGTAATTATGAAAAAACAGTTTTGGCGGAAACAGATGGAAAAGTCTTTGGCAGAAATGAAGTACTTACAGTAAATTTTGAAAGACTTGAAGCAAGAAAATTGTATGTTATAATAGAAGTATTTTCTGAACTTCTGATATTATTAATTAGTTCTATAAGCGTTATAAATATATTGAAATTAATTAAATGATGCAACATCACATACGGCGCACGACGACGCACTATGTATTTCATTTCACATTCTACAATATTCATATTGTTTAAATAACCCGACAGTAACATGAAGCCCACCGTACCCCAGTGTATGGGGCACGCCGGTAGAAATGAAACACCCATGAATTAATTAAATATCAAATAATGACGTAGTTAAAAAGCATTTTGAAGTAATAACATATGTTCGGTAATAATGTGAGCTTCACTTGAAAAATACACACATCAACATCACATTCCATTTATAATTTATAAGGCATTTAAGACAAAGTGCGCCGCTATACCCTACTCTCTCCTATAATAACTTTTTATTTATTGATTAAAAGACATTAGCATGAAATCAGTTTCTTGAATCAGTTTTAATGAACTTTAAGTAGTCCAAATCGTTTTAGATCAGCCTTAGTGGGTGTTAAGTAAAATACTCCATTTTAAATACACACTAAATCTGAAGGCATCAATTTCATCTGCAGCAGAATGATCCAAGAATGTAACAGCCTTTTGGTTCTTTATATTGATACAGATTTTCGTGTCAACTGAATACCGTTGCAGCAAAAGCGATAACTTGAGATTTACTGCAAGTTATGAAAAGTGTGAAGTAGTCAGGCATAAGTGCGTGTAGCTTTAAATTAGTTTTAAAGAGTTTCGAGTATAAAAGGTCGATTTAGATCAGGCATAGTGGGTGTTAAGTAAAATAATTCATTACAAGTTAGTCATAAGGGGTTCAAGCAGTATTAGTTTTTTTAAATCGCTAATTAAAGGTATCATAGTATGAGTAACTGTAAAGTCAGACATAATGGGTGCCAAGTAGTACATATGAATAGTTAAAAGTGAAACGTAAAGGTAGTATTAACACCAAAACTTGAGAAATCTTGAAACTGTCAGTTTTTTATTTTCGATAGCCAAGAAAACATCCCTTCATGAGAAAGAAAATTCATTTAAGGCCTATGAAGAAGCAAATTGCTCATGAAAGTGTACATTGTAGGGGAAGATGGGGAATAGTGGGACACGTTTTTAGTTTAATCCATAACTTGCTTAAAAATTGTTATTTTTCCAAATTTTGGAGACGTAACATATGTCATAGTACGTGTGGAAACCTAACTGCTTGCTGTCACAGCATGTTGAAATTCTGAACAGCTGAAAAACTTTATATGTTTTTCGAAAACATGAGTTTTCGACATTCTGAAAAAAAGGTGGAGAATAGTGGAACACGAACAAAAACGCAAAATATGAATGTGAAATGTTTATTGGAAAGTTCGTCATGACAAATATTGTAATTTTGATAAAAAAGAAATGAAAAAATGGAGCGATATATAATCGGAATGACCACTGCTGCATGTGAAACAGCTGGCAGTCATATTCACGCATTTCAAGTGAACAGCTCGATCGCACGAGTTGCAGTGGACGGAATTGCTTCGGTTCAATAGCAACGACAATGTTTTTTGAATGATTAATTTTATCAATGTTTATATTCAATTTATTCAGCATGAACAACGACTAATATGCACAAAAATGCGATACTCACTTCAGAATTGTCAAAAATGACGTATCCCAATATTCCCCAAAAAAAATGTCCCGCAAAACCCCAAACGCTATGCTTACAATTTAACATAACCTATGAATGACACTGCGTGTTCGTGCCAAAATCTTTTTGGGAGTTGAAATGTCAAGGGCAAACTATAATTATGCACATATTTACCTTTTTTTCTATCGACAATGTTGTGGAAACAACGAAAACACTTGCGCTGAATAAAACTTTTGGGCAATCAATCAATCAAGTGATGCATAAAGACTAACAATAAATGTTGAAGCGACTATTACTAATAAAAAGTGGGTATATACAGAGACAGAACTATACCAACTCTTTTAGTATGTTTGACTCATACATAGGTGGCGGAAAATGACGTGTCCCGCTATTTCCCATGTCCCACTATTCCCCATCTTTCCCTACGATTTTAAATTAAAAGGTGTCAAACTGAAACAATTTCGAAATCAAACATATGACAAAAATTTTATGTTTGAAATTTTCCAAACTAAAAGTCTTAAAATTATGAGTTTTAAAGTATAAAATATTTTCGATGTTCAAGAATATTCCAAATTAAATAAAGTTAAAATTATGGCATTCAAATGTTTACAATTTCCAATTGAAAATGTTGATAGTTAAAGAATCTTAAACTGATTGTTTAAAATCGAATAATTTTTGGTTTTAAATTATACAGTAAACATTTTCAAATCGACAGTTATTGAAATTAAACAATTATAAATTGGATCTTTCAAGTTATTTCAAAAATTAGTAGCCTTGAGGGCATATAGTACATTATGATATCATGTATTACCGACTATCCCATGTATTTATCTTCCACCTCTTCAAAATTAGGTAAACGACGATACCGCGCTAAATTTTTTAAAATTAAGAGATAATGTTATGTGACACTGCTGTCTTGCCAATTGTGTTCGATATTTTTTTTGCTAAATATATATATTTTTTAAATATTTATAATCCTCACCTTATTGCTCGGGTATTTTAAGTTTTTAAAAGATGGCGTCGGGTAATATGGTTATGTGATTTCGTTTACTACAAGTGTCTCGCGCATTTTTAATGGACCGGAGAAGAACAAATTAATCACGCAATGTATGAAATAGAAGAATAGAAATATAGGGGACGGTTGGTAATACGTGACATCATAATGTACTACATGCCCTCAATAGTTGAATAATTTTGAATTGACAGCGTTTTGAAAGAGGATAATTTCAAATTCAATAATTGTTCAAAATCGGTCAACCTGAAATTTAAAGCGTTGAAAATTTTACAATTTCAAATTGAGAGCCTGAATATAGTGATGACGAGACAAGCTCCCACCAGGCAATCCTCCGCAGGCCAAGGCTCCCTGCGGCAAGACTCCCCCAGACAGTATATCCCACAAAAATTAGTCGTTGCCGGTCACATCTTGTGACTCGCTTGAGGCTTCCCTAGGCAACCCTCCCCAGGAGTGAAATTTTAGTCTCCTCATAAGAGGCAGGCAAAAAAAATAAAAAAATACTCCCCCTGGTAAGTCTTCCAGTCAAGGCTGCCAAAGACGTCTCTGGGCATGTTCCACCAGGGCATCACTCTTCAGGCAAGACTAAAATTACTCGGGCCTGTGTTCACATGCGAATGACTTCACAAAGTATAGAAAAAACTACTTCGGAATCATGTTTTATCGGACAGGCCTCCCCCATACATCACTTTCTGAAGGCAAAAAAACACAACCAGGCTGGAAAAAGATTACCTAATACTGATTGAATAGTAAAACACCTTCAATCCCTTTATAGGACAGCCCACCTTTTCATTAACGATGTATTTCTTCCTTTCGCATAGTATTTTTTGACATTGGGCAGCGATGTCTGAAACTGAAACCCTGAGGGAAGACCTGATCGATTATACCAATTACATTGTTCTAGAACACCGAGAGTCAACCTTCGAGGGAAGAAAGAATGTGACGTAGGCTTGAGAAAAATTGCTCTCTCAACATGAACTTACTCTTTGGCACAGTATACTTTGGATAATTAGTGCTTCTCCAAATAGAACACAAAGATCATCACGATTCACTCTCGCATGACAAACTTCGCCAAACTACCTTGAGAATCTTAACGCTTAGTTACACGCCAATATCTAAGGCCTAGAATTACCCACCAATTAAATCAAGGAAACATGTTTTCCATGAAGTATGAAGTGCTGAACATTAATGAGATCTGATTTCGAGTCTTCATATTATAGTAGCATAAATTTAATTTTCATAAATAGATTATATATTCATCGATTACAGGGTGAACAAATTATACTACTTAAAAATACAAATTTTAGTATACTTGCTTTTTAGGATTCCGTAGCCCCGGGCTGAAACTAAAATACTTTATACAAGGCAGGCATGTTTTTCTCGCTTTTTGATGCGTGTTTTTTGGGTATAAAGTTTATCTTTTAACCACTGCGAGTATAAATTGGGAGTGGGGGGTGGTTAAATGACTACTTTCATCCCCTGCATTTAGATTCGACTGGCATCAAGTCGAATCATTTCTCGAAACTTGTCCTCGTCTAACCATGTATTAGAAGAGGACAGAATGCGTACTTCTCGCAAAGCCCGCGCAAAAGGGCTGCCATTTCACGTTTCCTCCTTATACTTGTGAACCGACATTTTTATTTGTATGTCTTTATTCATAAAAATATAACTTGAAATTCCCAAAATCATCAAAAAATTCGTGTCGTTTTTCCGAAAAATCCGCAATTCGAATTCCGAATCACGTCTAAAATGAGTGAAGATGACGAAACCTATGAAGGATATCTCACCCACCCGAACTCCGAGAGGCAGCGAAGCATGTCAAAAATGGCTTACTGACAGTGAAATCGAAAGCAATTTACACTACAACGTATGAAACATTTTTAAAATGGAAATACGAGCATAACGCGAAATCGTCTTCGGTATTCGTTTTGACGGCCTATTTTTCCGAATTGAGCAAGAAATATCAAGTATCAACGCTTTGGTCCATTTTCTCAATGCTAAAAACTAACCTCAAAATCAAAGAGGGTTTGGACATCGACAAATATTTCGATTTAAAAGCGTTTTTGAAAAAAAAATCGAAAGGATTTCGCAGCAAGAAATCCTTTGTATTCTCTCCTGAAAACGTCAAAGAATTTTTGGGAAAAGCACCCGACTACGAACACTTAATAACGAAGGTAAACTTTACTGTACATTTCACATAATTCTAACAAACTGTTTCTTCATATAATCAATTGAATTCGAAAATAAATCAAACTTAGAACAGAAATAATATTTACAACAATACAAAATATAAACAATAAATAAAATTTACGCCTGAATACCGTAATTTGATTGTTATTTAATTGTTCAAATTACGCCTAAATACCAAAACAGTCTCGTAATTATTTTTTTTTAATTTTGAAACTGTCATTATTATTATTTTGTTATGTCATGTTATGTTGTTGTCATATTATGACATTTTTTCATTTTATGTCGTTATGTTTTTCATTTTAAAACTTCGTTTATCCAGTCAGGGGGGCTTCCCCCCACCCGACCGGGGCTCCACCCCTGGACCCCACTGGGGGCTCCCTCCCTCCCGCTCCCAGGCCCCCGTGGTTCGCCCCCGACTCTTTTTTACCATTACATCGTTTTTTCGTAAAATATAATGTTTACAACATTAAATTTATACAACAAAAGCATGTTTTTCGAGTCGAAAAGCTTGAAAAACATGCTTTTGTTGTATGAAGTATCGTGTACAACACGGAGGTAAGGTCATTTGACCTCCTCTTCGTACAATGTACTATTCTCCATCGGAACCCCCTATCTCTCGAGCACCTCCTATTTCTCGGGAACCACCTTAACCCTCGAACCCCTCCTAACCCAAGGGACCCAACCAATCCCTCAAGACCCCAGTTATCCCACGGAACCCCGTCTATCTATCGAGACCTTTACTATCCCACGGGACCCCCTGTTTCTCGAGACCCTCCTAAGAGTTGGGACCCCTATCTATCGGGACCCCCCTTATCTCACGGAAGCAAACCTAATCTTATCCTTCGGAACCCTTACTATACCGCGGATCCCCCACCCTATCCCTCATGCCACAGGGGCGAACTTAATCCGCAGGACCCCACTTATCCTTCGGAACCCCAGTTTATCCCGTGGGACCTAATGTAATTCACAGGGCACCACCTATTCCCAGGGAGACTTAGTATTTTTTTTTTATCCCACGAGACAAATCTAACCCACAGGATCATACCTATCCTACGGGACCCCACCTAACCCACGGAACCCCATCTATCCCGCGGGTCCTTATCATCCCACGGGACACCTTTTATTCCTGGGGACCTCCTTTATTTTTTGATAATTGAATAGGCCACGAAACCCCTTTTTTGTAGGCGCATGTCGCCTACTTTGACTTTTTTTTGTATAAATTGACACACGCCAAATGGCTGTACAGGGCGTCAAACAGAAGGAACCTCTACTTTTCACTTTAGATATATCAATTTTCAGTATCCTTCCCCTTGCCGCTACGACGACCGCCGCGCCACGTTCGCTCCCTAGAGAGTTTTTGCCCCAGAGTCTATAGTACACTCGAAAACTCCAGGGCTGACATTAACTAAAATCATGACTACTCCTAAACTATTAATTATTTTGATCTAAAACTTTTCAAAAAACTTTATCATAGATTTCACCGCATTTTTGTCACGAGAAGTCTTTGATTGCTCAAAATTCGCTCGATAAACGAAACGCTGGAAGTTACAAAAGTCCGATTCACGCCGAGCATCAGAAAAAAATT
>JAUMHM010036805.1:0-15786 GCA_032362435.1 Melikaiella ostensackeni
ATGGTATGGATGTTATGTTTATTGAGAACTCTTCCTACTTGTTCTGTGATACCTTGGATGTAGGGTAGGATGGTGGTCGTTTTTCTCTCTCAAATATAAACTATGAAAAAATCAAGTTCCTCAAAAATGAACAATAAAGAAAAGAAAATTATTAAAATTGTTCGAAACTATCAATTGAGATCAAAATCAAAGTGAAAATCATTGAAGTGATGATGATAGTAAATTAGATGATAAAAATTTCATGTATGAAATTGAACGAGATGAGGATTACAGCATGAAGAGAATAGTTCTTTCACAGTATAGGTGCAAAATATAATAAATCATTTTTCGAAATTTCATGTATATTATATCGATTAGAACGATATGAAAGATTGAAATTTCGCAAATACGGTCAGCAGTATGTTTCGAGGTGAGGTCATCTTATGCCTGCTAAGCAAATTATGGAAGTTTTTTCATGCTACGAAGCGGAAAAATGTTATTTAAACTTTACTGCAGAAAAACAAGAAGCTTAATTCGATGCTTTTTGGAATTTAAGAGAGTACTTTGCCCAAAACGTCTTTTTAGGACGCACATAAAGGTCAAGCCAGCGCCAGAAGAATCTAAGGAATTTGGTAAAAGAGAATTTACGTTGTGGAAGTACACTTCCCATTTATCAACAATACATCGCGTTGTATGTCGGCAATTCTTGATGAATTTGTTAGGATTGGATCATTCTTGATTTGAAACGGTTAAAAAAAAATCATCGCCGGCGAAACCTTGCAAGATAGGCGCAGCAAACACGAAAATCGGGCAATGAAATGAGAAGACAATGTGAAACGAATAATTCAGCTTCACTCTTTGAGCATTCCTCATTCTCCTTTGCATTATGGCAGTGAAAAATCATAGCTACAATACTTCGAAAATCCAAATTTGACGCTCGGTCAAATGTATTTACCATTTTTCGATTATTACACGGCCGTCACAGGGAAATTCGATCCTCCACTTGATATTTCGACGTACAGTAAATACTTCAATTTCAACCTTCCTTACTCGTTCGGCCAACCGAGAGTATATGTATGCAATTTGTGCTACAAGTACAACTTTTAAATAAAGAATAATGAAAATGTGCTAAAATTGGAGGCTGCCTTGAAAGATCATGTATCGGCAATAGAAAAATATCGTGAAATGAAAGCTCAAATGACATACGTACCGAACATTCTTTGTATCGGATTTGGTTTTGGTCAAAACTTACCGCTGCCCACATTACCAGTTTCGGAACAGTTTTATCGTCGATTGTGATGGCTGCACATTTTGAATGTGCATGTTTTTGGGGAACATGGACACAGTTATATGTTCACGTTTTTGGAAGGACAGTTGAAAAAAGGTGCGAACGAAGTTTGCAGTTTTGTCTGGCATACAATTCAGGAAGAAATGAAATGTGACGATTACGAGAGAATAATATTATTCTCGGACGCTTGCGGAAGTCAGAATAAAAATTACCTTGTATTCAATTTTCTGTTGCTTTTGTCGAAAACGTTGGAAACGGAAGTGCAACATATGTACCCCATTCGTGATCATTCATAATGTGAATGCGATCGTAACTTCGCGAAGTACGATCGTTCAAAAAAAAAAAGACGAGACGATAGAAACGGAAGATGAATATCTGAAAATGATGGAAAAGGCAAAAAATCATCATTTCATCGTAGTAAAAGCAACAGATGTGAGCGTGAAAGAATTCGAACGTTGTTTGAAATCAGAAGCGAAAATTTTTAAAAATCTACAAATAAGAAACATGGTCAAAATAATTTACTCCCCAAACGGAAAGGTAGAAGTTTTCGAAAAGTACGATCAAAACCCGAAGAAATATTTGATACAAATTTCTGCCACAATGGACGATTTAACTAATTCCCCTGCACATGACAGCTACGGAATATCAGGAGAGAAAATAACGGACGTAAAATCTTTGTACAAGTACTTGAGCCTTCAAGGGAGATCTTTTTTGACAAGATTTTCAAAGGAACGACAACAAAGGTCGATAAAAAAAACGAAGCCAAAAATGAATCGGAAGGCAAGGTCAACAACAAAATTTGTTCTGTTCAGGCAAGTAAAAAAATATCTCCTGAAGTTGCCGAAGAGCCAGCGTAAATCGCAACTAAAGTCCCTGGAAAGTCCTCAAAAAAGTCGATTCGGAAGAATTTCGGGATTACAGGAAGCCGTTGTACATCTAAGACGAAGCAGCAGTCAAAGCAGTGACTACTGAATTTCCTTGTGGCAGGCCTGAAACGACGTACACTACTCAGAATCTGTTATACTTAAGATTTTAGCAACATAATACTTGAAATTCCGCCTGGCTAACTTGAAACGAATCACACTACTAGACATCCGTTGTACCCAATTATAAACTACATACATTGTTTGGCTCTTATAATACTTGGCTCCTTTAATGACCGACTGGATACGAATTATACTATTTCAAAACGACGTATGCTACTTGATATCTTGTATGATTTAAAATGTCCCATGGCTTATAAAAGAATACTCATACTGCTTGATATCTATTGTACCTAATTGTAGACTATATACACTGCTAGGCTCTTATAATGTCCAGCTAGATACGAATTATGCTACTTAAAAAAAAAGTATAACTGAAGGAAAATGAATTATACTACTGTACGTCCATTAAGGCTGACTAAAAACGACGCGTTACACTTAAAATCCATGAACTACATTTTAAAACGACTAATGCTACTTGATATCGCGTACGACTTAAAATTTCACATAGCTGTCAGAAGAAGACTCATACTACTTGATAACTATTGTACCTAATTGTAAACGACATACATTGCTAGGCTCTTATAATGTTCAACTAGATACGAATTGTACTACTTGAAAAATGATATGCCTGAAAGAAAATCACTTATACTACTCTACGTCTATTAAGGCTGACGAAAAACGACATGTAACATTTAAAACCCTTGATATCCAAATTGAAACGATTGGTGCTACTTGATATCTCTTATGACCTAAACTTTCACATGGCTGACAAAAGAAGACTCATACTACTTGATATCTATTGTACCTAATTGTAAACTACATACATTGCTAGGCTCTTATAATGTGCAGCTAGATACCAATTATACTACTTGAAAAAAGAGTATACCTGACGGAAAATTTATTATACTACTGTACGTCCATTAAGGCTGACCAAAAACGACATGTGACATTTGAAACTCATGATATCCAAATTAAAAAGGCTGGTGCTACTTGATATTTCGTATGGCTTAAGCTTTCACATGGCTCATAAAGAATACTCATACTACTTCATATCTATTGCAACTAACTGTAAACTACATACATTGCTAAGCTCTTATATTGTCCAGCTAGATACGATTTATACTACTTAAAAAAAGAGTATAACTGATGGAAAATGAATTATACTACTGTACGTCCATCAGGGGTGACTCAACACGACACACAACTCTTAAAACTCATGATTTCCATTTCAAAACGACTTATGCTACTTGATATCTCGTATGACTTAAGATTTCACATGTCTAACAAAAGAAATCTCATACTACTTTATATCTATTATACCTAATTGTAAACGATATACATGGCCATTCTCTTATAATGTCCAACTGAATACGAATTGTTTTACTCGAAAAATAGTGTAACTGACGGAAAATTACTTACACTACTGTACGTTCTATGAGGCTGAAGAAAAACGAGATGTAACGTATGACTTAAACTTTCACATGGCTGACAAAAGGAGACTCATACTACTTGATATCTATTGCACCTAATTGTAAACTACATACATTGCTAGGCTCTCATAATGTTCAGCTAGATACGAATTAGACTACTTGGAAAAAGAGCATACCTGACCGAAAATGAATTATACTACTGTACGTTCATTAAAACTGACTAAAAACGACATGTAACCTTAAAAGTCATGATATCCATTTTGAAACGACTAATGCTACTTGATATCTCGTATGACATAAAATTTTACATGTCTGACAAAAGAAGTCTCATACTACTTGATATCTATTGTACCCAATTGTAAACAATATATATGGCTATTCTCTTATAATGTCCAACTGGATACGAATTGCTCTACTTGAAAAATAGTGTAACTGACGGAGAATTACTTACACTACTGTACGTCCTCTGAGGCTGACGAAAAACGAGATGTAACGTATGACTAAAACTTTCACATGGCGGACAAAAGGAGACTCATACCACTTGATATCTATTGTACCTAATTCTAAACTACATACATTGCTGGGCTCTTATAATGCTCAGCTAGATACGAATTATACTATTCGAAAAATGAGTATACCTGACGGAAAATAAATTATACTACTGTAAGTCCATTAAAGCTGACGTAAAGCGACATATAACCTTGAAACTCATGATGTCCATTTTAAAACGACTAATGCTACTTGATATCTAATATGACTCAAAATTTCACATGACTGACAAAAGAAGTCTTATACTACTTGATATCTATTGTACCTAATTGTAAACAATATACATAGCTATTCTCTCATAATGTCCAACTGGATACGAATTGTTCTACTTGAAAAATTGTATAACTGACGGAAAATTACTTATACTACCGTACGTCCATTAAGGCTGACCAAAAACGACATGTAACACTTGAAACCCATGACATCCAAATTAAAAAGACTGGTGCTACTCGATATCTCGTATAGCTTAAACTCTCACATGGCTCATTAAAGAATACTCATATTATGTGATATATGTGATACTCGCAATAAATGATGATCAAGTTAAAACCACTAATGCTACTTTATATATCGTATGACTTAAAATTCCACATAACTGACTAAAAAGGACTTATACTACTTAATAACAATTAGCCCTGATTATGAGTCACGTATATTCTTTGGCTTTCGTATTGTCCGCCTGAAAACGACTTATGGTATTTGACAAAGAGTATGTCTGAAACAAAAAGACTTATTTTACTAAATTTAATTACGGCTGCCTTAAAATGACGTATACTACTTAAAAGCTGTCATGCTTAGAATTTAAACGATTTCTAGTACTTGATGTCTCGAATGATTAACTGAAAACACTGTAATACTTAAAATTTTCGGCTGTTTTAAATTAAAAGAATTTTGTATTCTTCACAGAAAGAAAAAGAAAAACCATTTTCGGCGGAGAGCATTTTGATGTGCGTGATGTGTGCGAAAACCCTAAAAATCCATATTCGCAACCTTTTATCAAAGATTTGTATTCAGTTATACTCGATAACATCACGGAGACTTTGTGTCCTTAAAAATCCAGCTTCGGACCTCTTATGCTTGAATAGGGCACTCGATAGTCACGAGCAAAGCGCGCATACCGAATTTCTACTCACAGATGGATATGCTTCTATTACTACAAAGGCCTTCGACCCATGGCATAGAAATTCTCTTTGACGAGGATTGAGAGAGAAAGAAAGCGAAAGAGAGGGAGAGAGAGATAGGAGGGTCGAGAATCCTTTCGCGTCGTTTCGAATGCTTTGCATTAGCGAGTCTTGCAACGTGAAGGAGCAGAATGGAGAGGACGGAAGCAGCTTAAAGTATTATTTCGTATTTTAAAAAGTGCACTAAAAACTCGCGTCGGAATAGTGCCAAAAAATGATCTCTTAAAAACACTCTCATTTTAGAAAATTCAGAATCGACGTGCAGAGGAGATCTTCCGCTTCAAATGTGAAAGCTAATATTAAGTTTTTATCACAGTGCAAAATAAAGTGAAATAGTTAATTTAATATTTTTTATAAGGGACGCACCTCTCTATAATATAAAAATATATCGCCGTCACTGCTGCTCAGTGAGAAAAGAGTGAAATTTTTGTATCAGAAAGTGTCTTAGGTTGAATTTCACAATTTTTAAAGTTTTATTTCGAATCTGCCAAATTTGCATTACTTCAAATATAGAACTTTTAATTTTGAGAGAAGAAATAGAGATTTTCATCTATTGGAAGCTGTGAATTTTTAATTTTAAAGGCTTATAAATTTGATACTGTACAATTTTTTAACACTTCGAGTACAAAATTTTCAATCTTAAACGCTTCACATTTGAAATGGTCCACTTTTTAGTTGTGAAGAATGAAAATTTCTCCATTTTTATAGCTGCTAAGACATTTGGAATTATACAATCATAAGTATTCCTCATTGACAGGTTATTTATTATTGAGGGCTTGAATTGGAATTTATTGAATTATTTGAAGTTTTTAATTTGAAATCGTTCAATTTCACACGTTCCAATTAGATACCTCCTATGACCCTTTTCTTCACCCTCAAATACTACCCCCTTATAAATGTGCCACATATACTTCTAAAATAATTTTGTATTGCCCTTATAAAAAAATAATTTTTGAAATTCACCATGAGCCTATGATGATCTTCCAGTAATGTATTTCCTATACATTTTTTGTGTATATAGAAAAATATTATAGTAATAATTATAGGAGAAACATTACAGAAAAATTAATATAGAATAAAATAATATTAAAGTATTGATAGAGTTACTGCAGAAATTAGAGATACCGTAAATGAATTATTCATTTCGGGCCACCCATATGATCGTATACATGATCAGTATATTTTTTTATATGACATATTATTTTGAAAGATAGTAAGTATATATGACACGTATGTGTCATATATTTTCAGGAACTGTTTTTGTCGAACTCTTTCCTAGATCGTCACTAATTAATATTTATTACTGATGATCTAGGAAAGTAAATGAAAAAAAGGTCAATAAACTTCAATATATTGAAAAAATCTAATTTCACTACTTAGGGGATGGTTTTGGAGGGTGAATAAATAATAGGTTTAGGTGGGTGAAAATTATAAAGTTTATGAACGTGAATTAAGTATAATTAATTTCAAACGATAAAATTCAGAAAATTTAAAAATCAAATCAAACCCTTTTTTATATTTCGATACATTCTTTCAATTTACAGTTGTTTAGTATTAAACGATTTGAATTTCAAATAATTTAATGTTGAAAGCTTCAAAGTTTTCTAAATATTTTGTATCCACTGTAACTAATAGTAGATTGCATACATTAATTAGCGTTTCTAATGCCTGACTGGATACTAAATATACTACTTGAAAGAGAGTACACTTGGCGCAAAATTACTTATACTACTGGACGTCCATTCATTGATAATTTGATAATTTTTAATTGATAATTTCGGCCCGGATACAAATTATACTACTTCAAAAAGAGTACACTTTGCATAAAATTCCTTATACTTCTGTACATTCATTGAGGCTGCATAAGCACGACATGTACTACATACGTCCCATAATGGCCAAATTGAAGCGACTAATGCTACTTGATATCTAGTATGGCTTGTGTATAAATCACTATGGCCGACTAAAGATGGCTTTTATTACTTGAAATCCATTGAATCTGATCGTCAACTACATATATTGATTAGCTCTTATAATGTCCGATCGAATACGAATTATTCTACTTGACAGAGTGTAAACCTGAAGTAAAATGACTTATACCATTGTACGTCAATTAAACTTGCTCAAAAACTACATGTTCTACTTAAAAACCATGATATCTAAATTGAATTGATTAATACTACATGATACCTTGTATGATTCAAGTATAATTTGACATGGCCGACTAAAGAAGACTCATAATACTTGATATCCATTGTATATAATTGTAAACTACAAACATTAATTAGCTCTTACAATTTCGGACCGGATACAAATGATACTAATTCAAAAAGAATACACTTTGCATGAAATTGCTTATACTTCTGTACATCCATTTAGGCTGCATAAGCATGACATGTACTACATAAATCCCATGATGGCAAAATTGAAGCGACTAATGCTACTTGATATCTCATATGGCTTGTGTATAAATCGCTATAGCCGACTAAAGATGGCTTTTATTACTTGAAATCCATTGTACCTAATTGTCGACTACATATATTGATTAGCTCTCATGTCTGACCAAATACGAATTATACTACTTGACAGAGTGTAAACCTGAAGTAAAATTACTCATACCACTGCACGTTAATTAAGCTTGCTCAATAACAACATGTTCTACTCAAAAACCATGATATCTAAATTGAATTGATTAATACTTCATGATACCTTGTATGACTCAAGTATAATTTGACATGGCCGACTAAAGAAGACTCATAATACTTGATATCCATTGTATCTAATTGTAAACTACAAACATTAATTATCTCTAATAATTTCGGACCGGATACAAATTATACTACTTTAAAAAGAGTACACTTTGCATAAAATTTCTTTTACTTCTGTATAGTACATCCATTGAGGCTGCCTAAACACGACATGTACTACATATAGTAAATTCCATGATGGCCAAATTGAAACGACTAATGCTACTTGATATCTCATATGACTTTAGTATAAATCGGAACGGCCGACTGCAGAAGGCTTATATTACTTGAAATTCATTGTACCTAATTGTCAACTACATATATTGATTAGCTCTCATAATGTCTGACCGAATAGGAATTATTTAGTACTACTATACAGAGTATAAACATGAAGTAAAATGACTCATACTACTGTACATCAATTGAACTTGCTCAAAAATTACATGTACTACTTGAAACCCATGATGGCTTAATCAAAACGACCAATGCCACTAGATATCGCATATGACACAAGTATAATTCGTCATTTCAGACTCAAGAAGACTCATAATACTTGATATTCATTGTACCTAACTGAGAAACAACGTTTCAGCTTTGAGTTTCCTCAATAAACTATTTTGAAAAACTTCTCCGCTGACCTCTTTTTACATCTGGGATTTTGAGAAAATATTTTTAAAAAATTCAATATACGGCCTTGGAGTATTTTTCAAGCATTCTAAACATTCTATCAGTCGCAGTATATGTTGAAGCATGTTGCATAAAAATTTCAGACAAAGATATTCAAACGCGCCAGAGATACGGCGAGTTAATCTAAAAAAAACGGATTACAATTTTTGTAGGAGAAAATTACATATTTCTTCAATATCTTAAAAACTGAAATTACTACAAAATATATTCATTCACAAAAAAGATGCGCCATGAATTTCTCTACAAGTATCAATTTTCAAAATCCAAACTCTAGATATATTTGAAAAACAGTCTGAACGTCAATAGTTATATGCGTGATTTTGGCTATAAGTCCTTTTTGTTGGCGGCCCCTCAATTGCAGACTGCATACATTGATTAGCTTCTTTCATATCTAAATAGATACAAATAATACCACTTGAAAGAGAGTATACTAGGCATAAAATTACTTATACTTATGCACATCTCGTATGACTTAAAATTCCACATGGCTGCCAAAAGAAGATTCATACTACTTGATATCCATTATCCCTAACTACAAGTGACATTCATCTTTGTCTCTTCTATTGACCGACTGGAATCAAACTATGCTACCTGAAAAAGAGTATTTTTGAAACAAAAAGACTTATTCTACTGAATTTCATTACGGCTGAAATTAAACGAGGTACACTACTTAAAACGCTGCTCTGTTTAAAATTAAAACGTTTTCTGCTACATCAGATTTCGTATGAATGACTTATACTGCTTATCTTCACTTATATCCCAGTAATTTAAAACCTTTGACCACCTTTTCACTTCCTCTTTATTTTCTACAAAAGAAAATTTCCTATTTTACCTTTCTTTATTGCTATAAATAAATACCGAAAATCAAACCCAAAATATTTATAAATATATTATTCATTTATATGTTTATGATATATGTAAGAAATTAGTCCTGAAATAATTAGGGGGCTGGCTTGCAAAAATAAAATAAATATTGGTAACGATCTGAAATTTAAAGCGTCCAAACGAAAACAGTCTAGCAAAACAAATAAATAATTTAAGTAGATTTTATTTTTATGAATAAGATATTCAAACTCTTCGAATTGAAAGACGTAATGCATTTTAAATTCCTTTTTTGTGACTGAGGTAATACCTTATTCATTTCACTAGTCCTACGATTCGATTCTGTTCGTCTTCATTTTCTGAAAATCTTATTCTTATCTCCGGGTATAATGCAATAAAACGTTTGCCTTCAATGGTCAAACTATTTTCGAAGTACCCTATTATATTATAGAGCATTCTGGTTATATAACGATTGGATATAGAAAGGGGCTTTGTGTTATGTGTTCCTTTATGCCTGACCATATAATCGACGTCTTCTACTGAAAATGTATGAAATAAGAAAGAATACGGTTTCAGATATCATCTTTATACATAGCTATTGTACAATTCTGAGCCTTTTAATTTGGAAAATAATCTACAAATACGTTATTAGAAAATACATTTGAAGGATATAGTAATTTTAATCAGTTTATAAGTATTTTGTGTCGTATGGACATTTGTATGGGAAGTATCACTTTCTAAAAATAATTTCAACATCATCTAAACATACTCACATATAAATATTGTTTATGTAATACCTTTCTTCTAAACTAAATTATATCTAATTTCTTATCAAAATTATAAAACTAAGCGATAATAATAAATTAGGCTTATTTTTTCTGTTTGAACAATTTCTAAAGACTTTGTCATATCAAGAAAAAAACTGTTTACCTCAATGAAAATATTTCAACGATCCGTCTGCTTTTCTCTTTCAACGAAATGCATCAAAATTCAGTGCAACACAGTGGAATTTAGGAACATTCAATGGAATTTAATTAAAGTTTATTATTCTTTTCCGAGTTCCAGAAAATTAGTTCACTTAAACAAAATTCAATGAAATTCAATTGAACTAAATTAAGCTACACGTAGTTTATAAGTATTCAATTGCTTTCGAGGCAATTCAATGGAATTCGACGTAACTCAATGGAATGGCAGTTTACAGTTCATTAATCACATATAATTGAATAATTACAGATTTATTCAATTACAAATTCAATAACTACAGTTTACAGTTCCCTCTATATCTGATCTAGTAAGATTTTACTGATTTGAATAGCTAGTAATGGTTCACTAAATCATAATTTCACAGATTAACAGTGAAATATCTCTGACTGATAGTAAAACAATTCTCACTGCTTGAAATTTAAGTAGTTCAATTCCGCACTAAATCCATAAGAACTCAAAAGATTTATTTATTTATATTATTAATTCTTCGGAATTCAATGGAATTTATTGGAATTTCTTGGAATCCAATATAATGCAATAGAATTTAATTGAATTTATCGGAATTTACTCTCTGTTCTGCTTTTCTTCTAGAAACAAAAAAAATGTTATTTATGAATGACCCGTATCATTTTGGACCCAGAGAGACCTCTGTAGATAATTCCTAAAGTTTTTGGCGCGCTGAAACCAAAATGCTCAAAATGTTTCATCAGGTCTGCGTTTTGAGATATTTTAACTCAAATGTGTCAAAATGGCCATTTTTTCAATGATAAAATGATTTTTGATGTTGTTTTTTCAATCTTTCAAAAGAAAAGATATAGAAATCCCAATTTCTGAGCAGCGAATATCTCCAGCGGATTTTCCGATCAAGTTAGTGGAACCTGAAATCACTGCTGGATGACCTTGAAAGACATTCCCATAGTCCCAAAGTGATTCCAAATGCCATTAGTTTTATTTAAAAAATGTTTGACCCCGAAGAATTGCATTTTTCGAATTTGATCGAAATAGGAGATACGAAAAACCAACCCCTAAGTGTTTTTGATGGATAAGCATTTTTGATTAATTTTTTCACGCTAAATTCGAATTCATTGCCCAAATAATCATCTTATTCATTTTTGAAGTTATTTCGATTTTCAGTGTGAAAACTGGCGATTTTGGAATTCCACGGTCGAAATATCTCAAAACGCTGACAAGATGGAGCATTTTGAGCAACAGATTCGGTTTCAGCAAGCCAAAAATCTTGGAAGTCACCTAATTAGATTTCTGTGTCTAACAAAAAGTTATTTTTCAGGCCTGTGTTATTATTAGATAATTGTTTCCAGAACATACGGTGCGGTTAAATTACTTGGCGGAGAAAAAAAATCAAACAATTTCTCTTCCTTTCTTCAAACGTGATTTAGGAAGCACGTGGGACGATGAGACTCTTATCGAATTGTTCTTGGGAGAAATAATTGCTCTTCGCACACTACTTCCCCAGCCCAGGTTAAGGACATCCTCCTTCTCGATTCCCGACACCAACCACTCTTCCGGCAATAACGGCTCTCCACTTTTTATTTCGTTTTTTTTACTGAGTTCGATACTTAAGTGTACACAGTAGACCGTACAACAACCAGTACAGCTATCGACTGGGTCCACCATATATTTTTTTTTTACATAACGTAAGCTGCTGAGAGGGTTCGAGAATCGACCTTACATTTCTTCTTACTTCTCGCTTCCAGAGCGAATGAATAAAAGAAAAAAAAAAGAAAAAATGAACTTCAACAGCATTCGTACTGTAAGATTGATGTTTTGTGTTGCGAGAATGAGAAGTTGATGAATTCTGTGTGAAAAGCATATTCCGAGGTGAACTTTAATCTCAAATAATGTGTTATTTGTTGCAAAAAACAAGAGTAATTTTTCAGCAGGGTTACGTAATTTCAGGGAAGATAAGGAAGATTTTCAGTCATTCTAGTGATGGGAAGTAACTAGTTTCTTCTAACTAATTTCTTTCTTTGGTAATAAAAGTGGCAACGTAATTACTTTCGTGAATAAAGAATTGGTAAGTAGTTACATTTTTTTCAGTAATAGTAACCAAAAAAATTGTTACTTTTTCAGTTACTTTCGAAATGTAAATCACAAGTCTTTTTTACGACAATCAATCAATTTTATCACTTCTCCAATCATTTTTCCATTTTTACTATTCAAATTGTGGCGACAGATAGCTATCGAGATGAATAGCCCATTATGGGAAAAGTGAAATGTTCCTCCCACCTTGGGATTCAAAATTTTCGAAAATCTATAAAAACACGTAAAAAGGAATAAAAACATAATTTCAGGAATGAATATTCATTTCTCTTTGGTTGGTAATGAATTTTGTCGGCCGGAAATTTAACCATTTCAGTTATTTTAATTATTATTTTATTTGAAAATGCATCTTCTTTGGTTAAAAATTGTATTATTTGGTTGAAAATTTAATTATTTTGTTTGAAGTTGAACGATTTTGAAGGAAAATCATTTCATTTGGTTAAAAATTCAACTGTTTTGTTGAAAATCAGTTTTTTGGCTGAATAAAATCTTTTTTTGATTTGAAATTAATACTTTCAGGTTGAAATATATAAACTTTTACACTTTTAGTTGAGGATTCATCTTTTTTCGTTGAAAATCAATTTTTCCAATTGAAAATTTAACTATTGAATTTTTGGTTGAAAATTAATCTTTTTAGATGAAAATTCATATATTTCGTTTGAAATTCGACTTTTTTTGGTAAAAAATTAATCTTCTTGGTTGAAAATGAATCTCTTTGGTTTAAAATTGCACTATTTTGTTGGAAACTGATCTTTTGTAGCTGAAAATTCATGTATTTTGCTAGAAATTCATTTCTTTGGCTTCAAATTGAACAATCTTGTTGAAAATTTGTCTTTCCCGATGAAAATCTTTTTTTTGGTTGAATATAACTATTTTGAATTTAAAAGCAAACTACTTTTTGGTTGAAATATATAAATTGTCACACTTTTAGTTCAAGATTCATCTTTTTTCTCTGAAAATTAATTTTTCCAATTGAAAATTTAACTATTACATTTTTTGTTGAAAATTGATCTTTTTAGATGAAAATTTATATATTTCGTTTAAAATTTGACTTTTTTTGGTAAAAAATTAATCTTCTTGGTTCAAAATCAATCTCTTTGGTTTTAAATTGCACTCTTTTGTTGGAAACTGATCTTATGTAGCTGAAAATTCATGTATTTTGCTAAAAATTCATTTCTTTGGCTTCAAATTGAATAATCTTGTTAAAAATTTGTCTTTTCCGATGGAAATAATTTTCTGTTTGCATATAACTATTTTTAATTTGAAATCAAACTATTTTTAGGTTGAAATATATAAATTGTTACACTTTTAGTTGAAGATTCATCTTTTTTCGTTTAAAATTAATTTTTTCAATTGCAAATTTAACTATTACATTTTTGGTTGAAAATTGATCTTTTTAGATGAAAATTCATATATTTCGTTTGAAATTCGACTTTTTTTGGTAAAAAATTAATCTTCTTGGTGGGAAATCAATCTCTTTGGTTTCAAATTGCACTATTTTGATGGAAACTGATCTTTTGTAGCTGAAAATTCATGTGTTTGCTAGAAATTCATCTCTCTGGCTTCAAATTGAACAATCCTGTTGAAAATTTGTCTTTTCCAATGAAAATTCTTTTTTTGGTTGCACATAACTATTTTTGATTTGAAATCGAACAGCTTTTTGGTTGGAATATATGAATTGTTACACTTTCAGTTGACGAACCATCTTTTTTCATTGAAAATTAATTTTTTCAATTGAAAATTTAACTATTACCTTTTTCGTTGAAAATTGATCTTTTTAGATGAAAATTTATATATTTCGTTTGGTTTAGTTCAACTGTATTGGATTTTAAATGAAAATCTTTTTTGGTTGAAATATCAACTGATACATTTTTCGTTGAGAATTCATCTTTTTCCGTTAAAAAATTAATTTTTACGATTGAAAATTTTCACTATCCCGTTTCTGGTTGAAAATTGATCTTTTTTAGTTGAAAATTCATATATTTTGTTAAAAACTCGTCGTTGTTTTTAAAACATTATGTTGTTTGTTGGAAATTTATCTCTTTGGTTTCAAATTGAACTATTTTGTTGAAAATTCGTATTTTCCGGTTGAAATTTTAAACCTTACATTTCTCATTGAGAATTGAACTTTTTTGGATAGAAACTTTATTTTTTGGTTGGAAATCAAACTTTTTTGTTGGAAATTCGCCTTTCTGGTTTGAAAAATTAACAATCTGGTTGATTTTTTTTCTGTCTTGACTGCAAATTCAACTATTTTGTGGAAAAATTCTTTTTTGGTCGAATGTAACTGTTTTCGAATTAAAATAGAAATATTTTTCCGTTTAAGTATCAACTATTACATTTTTTGTTAAGAATTCATCTTTTTTCGTTCAAAATTATTTTTTTTATTCAAAATAATTCATATATTTAGTTAAAAATTTGTCTTATTTGGGTGAAAAATTATCTTTTTGGCTGAAAATTTATCTCTTTGGTTTCAAATTTACCTATTTTGTTGAAAATTCGTCTTGTTTGGTTGAGTTTAACTATATTTGATTCAAAATGAAAATCTTTTTTTGGTTGAAATTTCAATAAATTTTTAGCTCAAACATTCATTTTTTTAAATGAAAATTTCAACATTCCATTTTTCGTTCAAAATTTATATTGTTCAGTTGAAAATTCAACTATTTGGTAGGATATTTCTCTTATTTTCAAAAATTCATGTATTTTGTTGAAGATATGTCTGTTTTGGTTGAAAATTCATCCGTTTTTGTTGAAAATTCGCGTATTTTGTTGAAAATTCATCGTCTTTCAAAACATTTTCTGTTGGTTTTAGAATACTCGTATTGTGAATATTCTAGGAGTGGAAGTCGTAACTAGGTTAATCTAAAGAAATACTTTTAGAAAGAAATAATGAATTTTCAACACCAAAGATATTTATAGCCCAAAATGGGAAAACTGACATTCTTTCTCACACTGAATTTCAAAATTTTCTAAAACATTCCTTGTTTTAGAAATTTTATGTGGGTCATGACTAGCCTACGACTTTCATTAAAAAGTGTAACAACTATCACTCGAAAGTTATGAATAAAGTTT
>JAUMHM010036841.1:0-15782 GCA_032362435.1 Melikaiella ostensackeni
TTTTAGTTCACGAAATATTCGATACGAAAGTATATTATTTTTTGACATTCGAGCTGCAATATGAAACGCTTGGCAACATCGCACCTCGAGGAAGGGAGGGAGTTTGATGTTAGACGAACAGGGAAATAGCTCGAGCACGTGCTATGCGATAACAGGAACAAAAAAAAACACGCGCGCACTCGATTTTTCGAGTTGCGACGTTGCCAGATATATCGGACATCTGAGAGGCATAATTGTGTGTGTGCGATGGGGTATGCGTGAGTACAGTCCCAGCAAACACGTATCGTTCTATAAATGAAGCCAACGTTATGGCATTCAACGCGCACCAATTCGAAACTTTCTACACCGATGGTTTGGCAAGTACTACCTTAACCCGTGCCTCAAACACCATATAGTTTAACATTTGTTTCTCATGGGGGAAAAGGAGTTTTTTGTTAATCTAAGATTCAAAAGCCATGAAATCTCGGAAATTATTTCGCCTTGCAATATCATTGAAACAATTTTCATTTGTTTAAGCATCTGATTCATTCATGTGAGTCGAGAATGTAATGGATTTTCTAGATAAATGTCAATATTTGTGAGTACCAATATGTTTTTAATACTATCCTCAATTTTTGAGAGAAACCTAAATTGTTTAAACAATTTCATATTCTTCACATATTCAATTTCCGCCATTTTTCTGCGGATATGAATATTTTTAGATATTAATTTCTTTCTGAACGATACTCTAGAATGTTTAAATAAATTGAAATTGTTTGAACAATTTTTCAGCAATAATGTTTATTACTTCATCGACAATGTTTTTTTTTTAGCATATGGAAATCGACGGCGTGAGTCCTTCACAAATTACAACAAATATTGCCTCTGTTCTTCGTCCTTTGTTATCATTGGATTGTAATCGGTCATTAATTTAATTGCTCTTTCTGCAGCATCACTCACAACTTTCACATTTTTTAGTATTTGCAGCCCATTTTGATAGTCTTTGTTGATCTCCCATTCTTCTGGCGGTATTTCGAGAAAAGACATTGATATTCCGAATCGATCGAAGAATTGTCGTGACTTGATTGTGATGAAGTCCTCAATCCAATAAATTGCTTTAGCCATCTACTTTGCATGATGTAAAGCTCCAGGATGTCAAAAATTCACTCCATGTGATGGAGTGCCACTAAGAAAAATGACAGTTATCTCCAGCAATTCCTTATAATCTTCCCTACATTGAACAGTTTTCAAGGACTTTAGTGCAAAATCCATGATACTTCCTGAAACATCTTCCATTATTTTTCTGACTTTTGCTCTAGCAATGCGCAAGCACCATTCAGTCTCCCTGTATTTGATGCATTAGAATCACGACAAAGATCTACAACATTGTCTGCCAAAGTCCATTCTTCAAGTGACTTATAAACGGCATTCGCTTGACTCAGTCCTGTTGCAGAGAGTAATTTTGGAACGCTAAGAAGTTTTTCGACCCCACAGCTTGTCGCTATAACAGGCAATCTTCCAATATTTTCCTTTTCCATTAAGTCGGGAAGCAATTCCCCATCCCAGTGTACAAAACATGCTTTGAATTCAGATGCTGAAAATCCAGCACGAATTTTTTTCGAGTACTTTTCGCGCAGAGACTGACGACTTTGCTAAAAGGATGTTCAATTTATAATGAGATCATTACTATTATGACCTAACGCTTCAACAGCTGCTATTAAGATGTGCACTGCACTTCTGTCACTCACTTAACATTTGTCCAATGCAGAGGCCAACTTCTCAGTAATTAAAAATTCTCTTGCTCTTCTTTTCGGATCAAATGGGCACCTTGGACTTTCCTGTGTGTTTTCTGATGGTCCATTTCCTCCACTGCTTACACTTGAGGAAAATAAAAGCTCAGCAATTTCATGTGAAGGTGAGATATGTAGAATTGATATACATATTTATTTCAGCTGCAATGTACGTATTTCAAAACCCACAAGTATTTTAGAATAAGGATATTTCGCCTTGAAGAAACAAAATGAATATTGAATGATTTCATACTATGGATTCACAATATGGATTCAGTTGCCAACCTTTCTTGCAGTTGATCTTTCTTTCTAGCCAATTCTGCGTGAATTTCGCTAACGTAGTCTGGTCGGCCATTTTGCCTCTGCAAAAGCAAACATTTTTTGTCTTTCTCTATCGTAATTAATTCCAGCGCACTTGCACGAGCAATATCAAGAAGCTCATGTAGACTTTCAGAAAACTAGTCTTCCTTTTGCTTCTGTGTTGCACTTTTCCCTGAAGGATTTTTGATAAGGCTCCTCCACTCTAGATATGAGAGTTCCAGTTTCGATACGCAGTTTTGTTTTTCCTCTGCTGTTATTCTTGCTTTTTGCCAAAAAGTAAGTGTTTCATCAATTACCAAGGATGCACTCTCCCGAATATTTTTTTCATTTTACGAATATTAGAAAGCAAGGCACTTAAAACTTGTTTGTTTGATGGCAGCTTTCTACCGGCAATTTTATGGATCGAATTTTCAATTAAATATACCTCTTCTCGAAGTTCCATTTTAAACTGTATTAATAATTACGTTTCTTTCTTAATTATTTAAATTCCTTAAATTATTTTGTCACATGACAGTAACGTAACTGAATAACTATACTTACAAAGACCCGAATGTCTAATTGCGTAACACGTGACTGATCAATCTGTACGCGACGGAGGTTCGGATCGCATTGACCCCGCTATTGATTGAATACAAAAAGTCTTGAACAATGTGTCTCTTTTGACTATCGGAAGGAAAATTTTGGGAATGGTGGCAACTAAAAATTCTAGCTACATCGCATCCAACTCAGGTACCGAAAGGTCCGCTAGTTGGCGATATCTCGTTAAGGAAGTTCTGTCTAAGTCTATTGTCCATTTCATCACTGTTCAAGCACATCGGCTCGAACAGATTGCTTAAATATTTAGAATTTGAGGGAAAGATTTATGGGTACAATCACAAATATGATCCTCCTAAAGGAAACTGACTAAAACGCTACAGTCAAGAGTAAAGGTATGCCGAATTACATTCATTTGAAAGATTAGTGCGAGAAAACTAATTTGAAAGAATTCAAATCATGTTACGTTTGTCTTACATCTGAAATTTAAACAAAAGATATTTTTAATTTCAGGAAAAAATGAAAGGTTTCCTGGAAAACAAACACATAACTGTTACTACAAAAAGTCACATATGTCAAAAAAATTAAGTTTTTTAAAACATTTTGAAATTCCCTAAACAATTAAGAGTAGTATTAAAAGCAACTTAGTACTCACAAAAATTGAAATTTGTCCAGAAAATCCATTAAATTCTCGACTCATATGAATAAATCAAATGTTTAAATGAATACAAATTGTTTCAGTAATTTCAAAATGCTTGAAAAATTACTGGTTGTTTGAGGCACGCGTTAATATCAACCGATTTGGCTAAAATTTTGAGATCATTTTTTTAGATATTCGAACAAAACTAGAGGGTGAGAGTAATCAAATTCTAAAAGTGAAAAATAAGGGCCACCCTAGTGTGCATGCGCGCCATGTAACATTTGCGAATAGGAATAATCTTAGCATCGTAGCACTCCAGCAAGTTATGCCTGAGTAGATGGGTCCATTAACTTCGAGCGTCTCACTGGTCCGCTGGCATGTTTTCATCCAAAATATTTTCAGTACCCCGAACCTCAGGATGGTCGGTACTGGTTGCCGACACATTGTCGGGTTCTGCGGGTTCGCTCGTTTTGAAACCCATTTCCAACTGGGTTTGGTGTTGTCATAGTTGTTCCTACCAGCAGCTAGGGAAAGGGTTCTTCCACAATTGCAGAGCCTCGTATGCAAGGGTAAGGCTGCATACTTCAGGAGGTCATCCGCTATCCCAGAGACACCGTTACCGACACATCACCCGGGTGCCATGCAGCTTTCGGCACGGTTGTTAACGCCTCCACCAGGATGTTTTTCCTCCAGTGCCATTCCCGAACAATTGTCCGCGAATACATATTAGGTTTTGTAACCGTCTTCAGCAGAAATTCTCGGTACCAGGATCCTCTATCCACTACCTGAAGACGCGTCAGGTGGCTTTTTCATAGGCCCCCCGATTCGATTCTGATGGAAGAGTAATGAATCGAATATGTAACATATCAGGCGCGGTCATAGGCGCGACCCATTGCGGTTCCACTGGGAGCCAGTGTCATTCTGGATGACAGTCGCTTTTAGGGGGGCCCTGCGTTGGTCGTTTGGCCATATTTTATCTTCATACATACAAAAAAATTAGATCAAACAACTATCGCATGACCCCCCTCCCCCTGGAAGCGGCTGCTATCCGAAAATGACACAGGCTCCCAGTGGAACCGCGGTGAATCACACCTATGGCCTCGTTTCACGACTGTGAGATGGGCGGGTATAGGGTACGACGAACTCACAATAACAGGCCAGGGAAGCCTCTCTGAACAAAATTTGTGTCTCAAAGTCAAGGAGTACGATGTCAGGCCTCGAGTGTTCAATACGGACTACCGGATCGAACTTGTACTTCCAGTAAATTCTGCATTTTTCGTTCTGAATAATTGACTCCATCTCCATGGACACTGCGTGACTGGGACACCCGAATAGTGTGTGCCTTAGGTGCTCAGAAGTTGCATGACGCGCTCTGCACCTATCGCTGGGAACTTCTTGACGTAAGATTCGGCTACGGTATACCAAGGTGGAATTGACACCGTCTTGACAAGCGAAAATAAAACCCTCTATGCCTGAATGAAGTTCGAATGATTCAAGGATAGCAAATGTTAGCTCGATCGACAAGGACTCATCATTTACATTTCTGTGAATGTTTCCGTATATTTTTTGTCATAGAGCTGTCCGAGGAAGTTGTTGTCCTCTGCTTTCCAGTACCGATAGTGTTACACGCTGTTTCTTGAGTGCTATCATTTTTTGGCTAGTGAAAACAGGACAGTTGAGCGAGTACGGTGACAGTGTTGTGAATAAGGGGGTCTAGATTGAATGTGTAAGTGTGAATGAAGGCAGTGATGGAAAGTGTGATGGTGACTTAGAAAATAAAAAAATTGGCGAGAGTTGATTTTGAGGTCAATTTTGATGTTGTGAGGAACCTGGTAGCGTAGTGAATAGGGACAGGGATGGTACAGAAGAGAGAGAGAGGATATCGCGGGCGACAAAGCAAGAAAGGAAGACAGTGCAGATGAGCTGCTCTGAACCGCATTGGGATTCGGATGCCTGAAGTTAAACGGACCTCTTTTTTTACCATGTGAGATAGACAACGAGGACCAATAAACCCAATGAAGAACTGAAATGGAACAAAGAAACCAATGCTGGTGAGAGGCTCGTAGCCGCGGCAGTGGCTAGCTGAGGAATGAGACATAGGCGTGAGAGGCCAACAATTGTAGAAAGACTAGGTAAATCTAGATCGCAGAGTGAGGGATCGAGAAAGTTTTTACGCAGATGTCAACAATCGGCGAGCGCAAATAGCAGTTATGCGGATAGAACGGAGTATTCAAAAAGGAAAAAAAGAAGATGGGGACCGAAGACTTGGAAAGGGGTAACGAGTTTGAGGAAGCAGACGAAGAGCAGAACGCCGGAGAGAGATAGGTAGGGTGGGGGAATGTTTATTAAATTAGAAGTTCTCATTAAAGGATATAGAGAGGAGACTTGGAGAAGATTAGACGATATGAAGAGGCAATGGAGGCGGGTAAAGGAGGAGCTAAGCAAAGTAAGATGGAAATGGTAGGAATGGTATGATTAATGGAAAGAGAAGAAAGAGAATGTTTGAAGTAAATTAAAAAGCATAGAAAACAGGCGGAGACAGAATGAGGATGAAAGAAAAATTACATGAAAGCGTTGAAAGGAAGGTTGTGCAAACTAGAAATAAGGTATGAACATCAGATGACAGTGGTAGGGGGTAGCGGAGAAATGGAAGACTGTGGGGCGAGTACGCATGGGGAGAATGTAAGGCTGCATTCGAAATTGAATGAGGCTGAAATAAAAATGGGAGGGAAGAAAGAGCGAAGAGGAAGAATAATATAATAATTAAGGGCATGAAAGTGGACAGTGAAAAGGGAGAGGAAGGGATTAGGAACCTGATGAGATTCATCGGTGCATAAGTCACAGTGACATGCATAAAAAGGCTAGGGAGGAAGAAGGAATGAAGATAATGTATGTTTTCAGTGAAAGAAGGGAGTGAGAAGGCGAGGTATAAGGTTATCCTGAAGAAGAAGGTGCTGAGAGGAATACATGGAAAAATCAAGGTCTGGATTAGGGACGTGAAATGGGACGTGAATGAAAAGAAAAAAAGGGAGGGTAATGCGAGTATAGGTGTTACACTGGGGTTTATGAACGACGAGAGACGTAGAATGCAAAGAAAAAACGAGAGATATGCAAAAAGGGAGACGTGAAAGTAGCAATTTGGAATGTGTCTGGTTTAAAAAAACACGGACAAAGGATTCTGAAATAAATTGCAGAAGTGGGATGTTATAACGATGATTGAAACGTGGGTGGATGAGAAAGAGTGAAAAGTCATGAAAAGAATATTACCAAAAGTGTATGTGTGGAAGATGCAAGCAGCGAGAAAGGAACACATAAAAGAAAGAGGTATGGCTGATATGGTATTGGGGGTAAAAATGGAAATGGTGGTAGAGAAGAAAGGTAAGGTATACCGATGAAAAGGGCGAAACAATTATGAGGAGAATAAAAGTAGGAGAAGTAGATATGGCTCTTGTATACGTGTATAGGAGAAGAGGTAGGTTGCAGAATGATAAAAAAATGGTCAGAGGAAGAAGAGGAAGGTTTGGTGCTGATAGGGGGGACATGAATGCACGGACCGAGGAGAAAGGGGGAGAGGTGTGGGACGAAGAAAAGGAGGTCTTTGTAAGAAACTCAAAACTCGTAACGGCAATACTAAGGGGGTTGAAGCAGGGGAAATGACAGCCGAAACAGCCGACAGCCAAGGCTTCCAGAATCTATTTCCATTTTAATGGGTCTATCAAGAAACATATTCTCCTGGATAAGCTTATTAATAATTTAAAGATCTATCAAAATTGTTAAAAATTGGATATATTAACTTTTCAAACATGCTATAAAGGACCCGACAAAAAATTTGTAGTACTAGGCTGTATCACATTTGTACAATTGTTTATTTTCGAACCACTCTATTCACTATCTGAAAATATTTAAAATAAAATTGTATATTAGTATAACAATTTTAAAAACGAGTATAAATGAAGAAACTATATCATGCTGGACGTTATTATTGTTTATGGTCACGACATATGCCACCTTTCAAAGAAATTCAATAATTTTTCGAAATACTCGTCCGCCATATTGTATCCGCAATTTTTTCGATTTTAACTTTAGATTCGTAATCAGTGACCTCGAAAACCCCCTTATACCAAGAATCCAATAATTTTTTAGCATTCTTGTGCACCATACTGGAGCCCTCGTTTTGTTTTTTGAAATTTTGACATCACGTTTGTGATCAGCAGCTTCAAAAGCATTATTACACCAAGTTTTGTACAAATGAAAAAACACCTGCATATTTTAGCCAGGTCCTCTTGTGGAGAGAGAGACTCGGTGAGAGAGCCTTTGCGACATTCTGCCAGGTTCCGGATAATGAGTAGAAACACACACAAAAATATCAGCTTGAAATAAATAACATATCTATCCCTTTTTAATAACTTTAAGGTGGTAATCAACCCCTACCCTCGGGGTCTGCCGCAGCAGAATCCTACTTTACTGACCTACACGTTCTTCCTAACAATGAAAATAGTGAGATATTCTGAATAAAATAACTCGCCAAAAAGGGCTTCGGCTCTTTGACTGTAAGTATGTAACTTGTTGCGTGCGCGCAGACCTGTAGCTGCTCACCATCGTTGTGTAACGTGTGCATTGTGCCACAATGCATCCAAGCCACGGTTTTGATCTCCCACCAGTTTCTATTGTAGCGACTGCGAGACCCTCTGACAAGAAACTATCCAGTAAAGTCAGTTGCTATTCAGACCTCAAGTCTATCCACTGAGTTCTTAGGTGATTTAATTTCTTGTCATTCGTGTATTTTCTCCTTGAGTTAACCGACATGTCCTCAACAGCATGGAATACTACAAGTCAATTTTTGTGTTTTTAGTAAATATCCTCTTATTGTTAGTGTTACCTAGCGATTATGTAGGTGGTATCACATTCCTTCTGTTTTAATCTGTACACGAACATGAGACTGAAATATCGCCATGCCCCCATATTGGTAAATATTAAAATGAACAAGCTTTCTTCACTTTCTTTACATATGTGTATACTAAAAACCAGAATTTCCTCATTTTCTTCTGAACAGTTTTAAAATTTTAAACAGAAAATATAGAAGATTATAAGAAAGACGTGTAGATAAGGAGGCCATATTAAGACGATACAGTGTCAAAGCTGTTTTGCAAAATCCGTCGAATATCCTTCTAAATATTTGTTGTAGTGCGTCGCGACATCATGAGTGCAACAGGTGGGTAGAATGCGCCAACCGCGATCGTCCATTTGAATAATTGGGATGAGCGTTTGACCGGTCTGCTGTAGTTGCTGTGTGTAGTTCTTCACGGCCATCAACGTTGCTGAAACAGAAGAATGACAAACAATGGTTTCAAAGGTTTTTCTAATGACAGTACTGAATACTGAAAAGTTGGACTTAAAATAAAATTGATATAGTCTTTTATCGACCAGATGATCGATTAAACTGTGATATCAAAACTTAAAAATGAAAATAATCAGTGATCAACGAAATATGACCTATACTGTTGAGAATGTTTGTCATTTCACCACACTTTTACTATACTTTTGTGTAGTGAATTGTCATTTCTGAAATATTAGTCTTGAATTACAAACATTGTAGTAAAATCTATAATAATAATGTTTAGAAATAAATTTCCGAACTTTGTAATTTACGGATCAATTAATTTTCATGACTGAGCTACAGTACATAATTTTCTTCACTGGAACTTTGAACTGAATTCATTATTAGTACCAGAATCAGCAAACAAATGAACGATGAATACAAAATTTACCTAGAATTCATTTTTCGTATCATATTTCATATTTCAATTCTGATTGATATACTGGCAAACATATTGCAATCTGATGTTTTGAATTCGAATAAGCTTTAAAGCTTAAGCAAAACAACAAGAAACCATCGTGTGCAGTATTACGCCAGTACTGGCCATACTTTGACGGCATTGGGGGGGGGGGGTACTGCACTGGTACTGCGTGGAGCTGGTGTAGGCTTGGGATGATAATGCTGTTCAGTACTTATTGCCAACTTTAATGACTTCACTGGGTTTCAGTATTGGCTTGGTATCGCACTACTACCGCACAAGGATTTCTCTTAATGGCGCGGTACAGGCATAAAAACGGATGACAAATGGCACGGTACTGGCATTACTATCACAGGTGACTAGACCAGGAGTTGGCCGTCGTTACTGAGACGGTACAGGCTTGCATGCGCAACAAAAAATTGTAAAAAAATTGTAAAAAAGTATTGTTTAATTAAACACACGCCTTATTTGCAGATATATCACTTATATACTTACAATTTATCAATATTTGTAATTGAAAGAAAGACTGCTATGATAAGAGTATTTTGGATTGTAAAAAGAGTCTAAGCAGGAAATGGAAAAGGCGATTCCGCCTGCGTTTTTTTATTATTTATCGTTTTTCAGTTATCTCTTATTTCTTATTGCTTATTATAATTTATTACGTATTGCTTATTTCTCATAGGTTATAGAAGGTTTTTATGCAGTTCCGCAGATTCATTTCATCAACGAGAATAAATTTTATATTTAAAATATTAGCGTATTTCAAAAATTAGGAGTTTTTCATCCTTCAAACGTTAAACAAATGGACAAATCTGTATAAATCACAACTTCATTTGGTCATAGATTGCTTCTGAAAAGCCCAATTTCCGGACTTCTGAGGTCGAACTATGTTAAGATATGTCAAAAAATGAAGTTCAAAAATTTTCATCATTACAAAGAATCCTCTATGAGGAAGCAATTAATAAATTTTCAAGAATTAATATTTCCCAAATTTTGAAAATTTACTATGTACTGGGATAGTACTAAGCCAGTAACGAGCCAACCTTCACATAACTCCCAAGTCGGATGTAAGCCAGCACTTGGACTCAGTACTGGCGCAGTACTGAGCCTTTATCAAACCAGTACCACACCAACGCTTGGCATAACTCCTAAGTCAGTGTATTACCCGCAGTTAAAATCGGTAATTCCCCAGTACTGAACCAGTACTGTACCGGCATTTGCCATGGTACAAACTCTAAGAATTGGCATTGCTCCTCGTTTACAGCTGACGCGGTACTATGCTATTTTGTAAGGTCCGGCGTAAGTTCGATTTTTCCACTTGGGATATGTACATATTACTTCCATTACAATTTATCGAAAAATCATTATCAAAATTTCTAATGATGGATGTGTCATTTTATGAAAACCCTTACTAAAGATCACTCTATTTTTGGGATGGCTCAAACAGTTCTCGAGTTAAACGCAAAAACGTCGGAAAAATGCGGAAAAAATAAGGTTCGATAGAAATCGTTAATCTCTAAATCTGAATTCGTGAAATTTCACTAATTCAATAAGAGAGAAGTCGGTCACTAACAATTAGTCGAAATTTACTAATTCGATTAGTTCAAATATTTGTTAATTCAGTAGTTGAAAACTACTGATTGTTTAGTGAAAGTGTATTAATTCATTTGGGGCTATACATATTAATTCAAAGCATTTATATAAGCATGAAACATAAAAAATAAGAAAGGTAAATATATGAATGCCATTAAGTCGCATTTTTAACCTTATTGAAACTGTAACATGACTTTATTTTGTGAAACTTCTGAATGGGCTACGTGACCTCCAACCGCATAACGTATTTGCAAGTTATTGCTACAAAATTAAAAAATTAGAATTATTCACAGACTTAAATCTATTTCACCTTATTCACAATAAAAAATCCCTGAAATGCATGCACTCAAAGAAAAAAACACGAAACTTGGTAAAACACAACAGCATACCTGATACATGTTGCATCATTCGACTTCAGGTCCACCATTTTATATCGAACACTAATGCAGGTATGTCGTTTCTTGTTTGCACGGCAGAATAGTGCTGCGAATTGCCACAATTTATATTCAAATTTTGGTTTCTCATGTTAACTTAACATTCTACAGAATTCAGTTTTATAATTATGATAATTCACGTTAAAACAATAGTGATACGCATTTGGACCCGTGATCAAGATTATCTTCTCTGAAAGACGCGATTACCCATGCTTTAGAAAACTCTTTATACATGATCTTAATGATTAAATTAATATCAATTAAATCATAGTGAACGTTTGGATGAAGACATATTCAGAACAATAGAAAATATAATGAGATTACAAAATGCTTATAGTAAACCATATAGAATTATGTCAGAAGTTATTTAAATAGAGAAAGAAATAGCAAGACAACATAATGAAGGAATTTCTGAATTACAATTATTATTTACTTTAAAGAAAGGAATGGATGAGAGACGTTTTAATTTTCAATGAGTTAATGGGGCAGCTGCAATTTTTAACACAAATTCTGAGGGAGAAATACCTTCATCTTATGTCACTATTTTTAATAAAAGTACTAAAGAATTTAAAATAGTAAGCATTTTACAGATCCTAATGTTGATCCTTGGATTTATATTTTGTTTTATCCTTATGGAGATAAAGGTTACGATATCAATATCCTACGCAAAGATAGTGAAAATAGAAAAAGAAGCAAGAAAATATCAAGAGCAGCTTATATAAAATATTACAGGTATATTGCAATCAGAGATGATGAGTTCAATCCATTCTTACACGGTGGATGATTATTCCAGCAGTGGGTAGTGGATAATTTTGTCAAAGTTAAAAAAGATAACTTCTTCTTTATTTGTTTATACTCTCTCCCTTTTACGAGCTTAAGAGTCCTTACAGAACAATCACATATTTTCTTATCAACAACCCTTATATACTAACTTACCAATTATTTCTTACAACATAGTGTCAACAATTATTCTTAATCCTAGACGCTTGCGACCTTGACCTAAGTTTCCGTTTCCTCTTACCACTATCAATCTGAAGATTGCAGCTCCATTCCGCAATACTACTTTCTTCTTCTTCTTCATGAGTGACTTTTCTGGCTTTTCCCTACCTCGAGTAACCGATTCTATCTCTCAACTCTTCCAGTTCCTTCATTCATTCTTCACCTGTCATTTTCCATTCAAAATCCACTTTATTCTCTCTTCCATACTCTCCCGTCCTTCTTCGTCCCTGTACACCTCTCCAACACATTTAACCATGATTCCTGCTCACGCCTACTTACACTTCGCAAACCACTCTATTCCATTTGCTCTGCTCTTTTATCTTTTTCTGGTATTCCGCCCCCCCCCTAACCATCTTATATCAGCTGTTGTACCTTGTTTTCGATATTTTTTCCTATCTTTTCTCTCCTAGTCTTGCCTTCATCTCTTCCTATACTTTCTGCCATTCCCTACCCCACACTTTTTAGCCATTCTCTGTTTATTAATAATCTTCCATGCACACGCTTGAGCAGTCCTGCTTCCCTCTCCGCTTTTTAGTTTTTCTTTACAATTCCATGACCTTTTTAGTTGACTGATCACCATTTTCTCTCCTCCTATTTCTTCTCTCAGCATAGAACCTGAGTAGCTCCAACTCATCCTCATAACCCATCTTAGAAATCTCTCATGCAAACTTTCCGCTCCTCCACGCTCTTCACACCCCCAAATTCCAACTCTATAACTTAGCACTGACCACACTAACACGTCGAACTTCCACACTCTCGTCCTCCAGTGCCCTTTCTGTCCAGAATTTCTCTCCTTTCTGTTCTTCCATCTTCACTCTCAGCTTAGTCTTCACAAATATCTCTTTCATCCTCTCTATCAACCCTTCAACAACTTCACCCTCTTTCCTGGACTTCCACAGTAACCCCCTGTCCACGCAGTCAAATGCTGCTTTAAAATTCACAAACATTGCAACCAGTTTTCCTTTCTTGCGCCCCAAGTTCCTATCAACTAGAAAATTAAGCACGTAAATGTTGTCCGTAGTCCCCATCCTTTTTCTAAAACCTGTCTGATTGCGTGGTGTACTTCCCTTTTCTTCCATCTGTCTTTCCAGTCTCTTTCTAAGCATTCCCGCGTAAACTTTATATCCTACTAACATGAGTGTGATTTCTCTATATTCGTCTACCCTTTTTCCCTCTCCTTTTTTAATTATTGGCACTACCAGCCCTGTCTTCCATTCCTGCGGCCACCCTTCGCCTCTCCAAACCTTATTGAAAATCCTACACATATGCCGGAATTATAACATCACTTCCTTTTGAGTTGACATTCGACAGACTGATTGTGAGTATGAATAGTGTTTGGACCAACTCGAAGTGATGAGTTTCCATAAATTACTGATAAATTACCATAAATTATCGATAAGTTACCACAAATTACCAAAAATTTTCAAAATTTTGGAAATTTCTGACTTAGTTTTCCTGATGTGTTTTTGTTTGTTAGATTCCTCCGCTGGAGTATACATTGGATCAGACATAATTTATTCTCCTAAATCTGATTTATCATAGAATTCTTGCTTCTTTTTACTTTTTTTTCTAATTATATTTCTCGACCTTTTTGGATCTACCTCATTTTCGTTTTCCTGTAGGAGACATTTTACTCTTGACTTTAGTGGTAACCTTCCTTAGCCTACCACTTTTTTAACATTATATTTTTTTCAGATTCTTCTTTTTCTACTCCTTTTTGTTTATTTTTTTTCTGAATTTGCTTTTTCGATGCTCCTCTAGTTATCATGGTGTTTTATTGTAACAACCGATTTGTTGATACATTTTTTCTAAGATGATTAATTACATTCATCAGGTTTTCACTTGATTTCCTAAATTTCACAGACTCAGATTTCTTCTCATTTTGAGGCCCAAATCCTACATTTCTTCTTCATTTTCAGATTTTATTCCAATTGTACATTCTGTTAGTTCAGTTTCAATATCATTTTCATATTCCAGAAATCCATATTGCTTCGGTTTCATATAATTTTTATATTTTCATTTCCAAAATCATCAATGGGGTTCCTAGAAAAAGCGTATGCGTTGAAGTTAGTCTTACCTGCATTACATATAACGTCAAAGTCGTACTCGGCTACATTTAATTTCCATCTCGTGACCCTCGAATATGGATCTTTTAAATTCTGAAAACACACCAGTGGTTTGTGGTCAGTGACCCAAGTAAATTTTTATCCGTAAAAATAAGATCTAAATTATTGTACACCATCAATAATTGCCAAAGCTTCTTTTTGGTAAGTATAATTTTTTTCTGTATCACACAGGGTTCGCGAAGTAAAATTCACAGGTCTATTTTTCCTATGGATTCCTGAGATGAATTTGCTTCTATCGTATATACAGAAGAGTCCGTGGTAAAAATAAAGGGATTAGTGAAATTCAAGGGCTGTGAAACAGCTTCTTCGTAAAGTTTTTTTTTTAATATGAAATGCGTTTCGCTGATTTTCCGTTCATTTAAAGGGGTAATCTTTTTTTCTAAATTTGTGTCAGCGGACTCGCAATTTCCGAAAGTCCATCAATGAAACGTCGATGATATACAGCTGAACCAAACAACTGCTCGATATTTTTTTCATTTTTGGGGATGGGGAATTTTCTGACTATTTTGAGTTTTTTTTATTTGGGCGCATAGCGTCTTCAACAATGATATGACCAGAATAGCCTACTTCAGGCCTTGAAAATTCACACTCGTCTGGCTGTAATTTCAAATCAGCAGAACGTATTCAGTCCATGAGATTTTTAAACTTTTTCTCATGTTCATCAAGAGTATCACCGCATAAAACAATATCATTGAGATAAACGAACAATTCTGTCCCTTGTAAACCCGTTAATACTGAATCCATTAAACGCTGGAAGGTAGCCCCGGCATTTCTCAAACCGAAAGGCATACGATCGAACTCATAATGCCCGTAGGGGGTTGAAAATGCAGTTTTGTGTGCATCATCCGCATGCATTTCAGTTTGAGTTTGTGGACATTTGTTGCTCCTAATTGTTCACCCGGTTATTGGATATAAAAATTCATCTAATAATTGGTCGGTTGGATTAAGTAGATTACTTTTAGTTGGTTTTGAAGAATTTGAATTTTCATAATTTTGATGATTTTTTTTTAGGATTTTATTTTTCTTCGAAATCTTGCAATTCTACTTTAGGAATTTTGATGTTAACTTATCGCACACATGTGCTTGCTAGCTTTGAATAGGTGCGACCTTTATTGTTACTTACAACCGCATTGTCTATGAAGATTTAATCCCCGACGGATAGTTGACGTACTATATATAACCAATTGCTATTTCTTGATTTATTACTCCAAAAAAATCTTTGTTATCGATATAGCAAGTATTGTTATATAATATCGAGATTCAAATAGCTGAAATTGCTTATTAATCTCTAGTTGTCTTTCCGCGTAACTAATTTTTTCTTTATGATGAAGGGAGGTGTTTTGGGTTTCAATCGTGTGCAAAACTACGAATCTTGCCAACGTTTCGTGAACATTGCAGTTCACTTCTCCAGGGCTAACCTGAAACTGGAGCTTCAGATTATGTTGATCTTATATATACTCTCTACGATGCCTGTGATTGGCCAGAGCGCCCACTGTGGGGACTGGTCGAACCTGATTGGCCAATCAAGTCTTTTTCAAAAAACCGGGAGGACGGAAAGCCAAATCGGATTG
>JAUMHM010036886.1:0-15778 GCA_032362435.1 Melikaiella ostensackeni
TGAACTGCAATGTTCACGAAACGTCGGCAAGATTCGTAGTTTTGCACACGATTGAAACCCGAAACACCTCCTTTCATGATAATGAATCATCGTGAAAGCATTAAATCTATTATTAATTTTCAAATTCAAGCGTTGAAAATTGCAATCATTCAGAATTGTATTGTTTGAAATCGAAAGTCCTAAGTGTTAAACAGATGTACATTTAATAATTGTGAATAGTTTAAGTTTCCGATAGCTAGATTTTCAATTTCGAACGTTATAATTTCAATTGTTCCATTTCTGAGATTTTTCAATCCTTACAGAAATTGCTGCATTTTTGAAAGTATAAATCATACTTGGACAATTCTTAATTTTAAACAATTTAAATGTAAATAAATCAACTTAAAAGGATTCGATTATAGAAAAATGTTTCAATTTTACAATTTAAATTCTAATTAAGAAAATGTTTAGTATAAAATGAAGTTCATAATCCTTTAATTTTGAATGCTTCCAATTTAAAAGAATGAAATTTGGAACGTTTGTCGGAATAATGACATTTTCAAGGTTTATTATTGACAATTATTCAATTTTCATTGAGTTGGAAGGAAAGAAATTTTCGCTTTTAATTTTTTCCTGAATGAAAAGAGGGATTTTTTTAAAAACATTTTAGATGAACTGAAGGTGGGCGAATTCTGTGCTATTAACATTGTTCTTAAGATCAAATGGGGGGAGGAAATTATGGCTTTTAATTATTTTTTGAGTTGGAAAAGGGATATTTTATACTTATAGTATTTTTATTGAGCTTCAAGGGAAAAACTTTTAGTTTAATTATTTTCTGGGTTAGAGAGGGTAGTTTTTTATTTTTCAACTTTTTATTGCAGTTCATTTTTCATTACTTTCGATTAAAACAATTTAATGTTTAAGGGCTTGAATATTTTTCTTTGATAACCGAGAAAAATTGTTGTAAGTCGGGAAACAACCGGGAAATGACAGGAAATTTTTTTTGTTGCATTTTAGCGGCCATCCTCTCTATGTAAGATACTGAACAGACGAGAGTTAAAAAAGATAATTTGCACACTGAAAAATAATTTTTGAATGGGAGAAAATTTATTTGATTGAAAGATAAAATCGTACTGAATACGTCCAATCATGTATTTCCTAAATCCAAAGAAATGGTTTCATCTAAACCAAAGATATGAAATTATTTAAACAAATTATTAATTATTTCTGTCAGTGAAATATTGATTAAGCGAAAGACCGTAGTTATTCGTTGAAAGAAATGAGATTTCTGTTTAAAAACTAGATAGTGGATATAATCAAATGTGATTTTAAATTAAGGAAATATTTCCTTTGAACAAATTAATGTTTATTGACTGAAGTAAAATATATTTTTAATTGAAAGATGTGATTGCTTGTATTAAAGGAGCGTATCCTAAATTTTAATAAATGTTCTTTTGAAAAAATAAATGGGTTTCCAATAGGATTTAATATTTCTTTGGCCCTAAGATGCGATATATTGTCCAGAATAAGCATGTTACAAAGTTGACAAAATGTTAATTGATTTCATCTACATCTACTTTTTATTATAATTATGGTGATAACTTTCAGCTAACTTACTCCCTTGAGAATTAATTTCTATTGTGAGATAATGTGCTTTGTCCATCTAGCGGCATTTGTCCTGAACTACTGACTACTGAAAGAATAATTTATTTGGAATGATTAATTTCTCTTTCATGAACTAATTACTGTACTGTAACTGTAGGATTGCAGGCAACCTAAAATGCGTAGTAGCCTAGACTAAATAAATTTGATTTCATACTGAGATTTATGTCGTAGATGCATTGAGAAGTTATAGATATTATAAGAAATCATATCTGGAAAAATGTATACAAGTTTAATTATTTAAGAATTAGAGAATTACGTAGGTTAACAATTGTCTGGTGCAACATGGATTGCTTATATTGCCCGATACATTTGAAATGAGTCTTTGGTACTTCTAAAATGAAGAAGAAAAAAAATTATTTTACTTATGAAAATTCTCCTTGGAAGCGGTCGGGGAATCGAACCCGACGTCCTGATCGAGTGATCGATCTCTTTGGTGCTGAAAGCTCTGGAAATTCCTCTGATTGTTTTTTGGAGGTAGCAGTATTATTTTTCTGCTGCTGAACCCTTGCAGAATGACGAACTTTATGCGAATATGGCTTGTTCTTGTCTGCTAAGATGTAGGTCGGTTAAGGACGATCGATAGAGACCGTAATATCTTGACCGTTTATCCGAAGATCGAATGTTTTGTCTCCTCTATTGATTACCTGGTAAGGTCCTTGATAGGGTTGCTGCAAAGCTCTTCTAGTCGTGTCAAGTCTAAGCGAGGCAGATTTACTTGTGGCTAGATCCTTGAAAACGAAAGGTGTTTTGTTCCCATGACATGTTCCACTTAGACGACGTAATTGCTGGAAATGCTGTCGAAGAATTTGCAGGAAGCGAGAAATTCTCCAGGAAGTCGCAAGGCTTGTCCAAACACGAGGTCTGCAGGTGTGGCTCCCAGGTCCTTCCGCTAAGCTGCTCGAATTCCCAGCATGACAAGAGGTGAGACTTCGGTCCATCTCTCTGTGACGTGGCAACGAATGGCTGCTTTCAATTGGCTGTGAAGTCTTTCCACGAGTCCGTTTGCTTGAAGATGCTAAGCCGTAGTCCTGAAGTCTTTGCTTCCAAGAATGTTGTTGAATTCTCGAAACAACTGCGCTTCATACTGTTGTCCTCGGTCCGTTGTAATTCTGAGAGGTGTTCCGGAACGAGCTATCCACCCAGAAAGAAAGGTTCTTGCCACTGTCGCTGCTTCGATATTTTCGAAAGGGATTGCTTCTGGCCAACGAGAAAAGCGATTCACCCTGTTGAGGCAGTAAGTGAATCCTAGAAAACTTGGTAGGGGACCGACGATGTCGATGTGGAGATGCTCGAATCTGGAAGATGGTGGCATAAATGACCCAACTGATTACAAAACGTGGCGTGAAATCTTTGCACGCTGACGGTCCATACAAGCACGTGTTCATTTCCTACAATCCGCTTTAATAGACGGCCACACGTAACGTTGACTTACGAGCTTGACCGTTGCGTTGATTCCAGGATGTGAGGGTTGGTGGAGCGAATTGAAAGCTGCTATGCGAAAGGGCTCTGTGAGGAAAAGACGTGCTATATTTGAAGAAACCTCACAGAAAATACTCACATTCGTGGCAGGCATAGGAACTTGCTTCAGCTTTAAGGATAATTTGGGCTGGAGGTAGGTCTGTATTTCCTCGTCTTGAGCCTGTGTTTGGGCTAGAGCTTGAAAGTCGATGCCTTCCGCGACTTCCTCGATTCGCGAGAGTCCATCAGCGATGGCATTGTCCTTTCCGGAGATGTCCTGTATTTCCGTGGTGAACTGGCTGATGAAATCCAAATGCCTAAATTGACGAGGGGAACGCTTATCGGTTTTCTGACGAAAAGCGAAGATGAGAGACTTGTGATAGGTAAAAACTGTGAAAGTTTTACCTTCAATCATGTGCCTGAAATATTTAACAGCCTTGTAAATCGCCAAAAGTTCTCGGTCATAAACAACGCACTTCATCTCAGCTGAGCATAGCTTTTTGGAGAAGAAACCTAAGGGCTACCATTCTTTATCGAGTCGCTGTTGAAGGGCTTCACCCACTGCAAAGTCCGATGCGTCTGTGAAAATGGCGAGTGGTGCCTCTGGATCCGGATATGCCAAGAGAATTGCTGAGGCCATACTCTCTTTCCATTTTTCAAAGGCTTCGACTGTTGAATCTGTCCAATTCGAAAAAGTCTTCCCCTTGACATTTCCCTGTAGAAGGTTGTTCACGGGAGCTTG
The DNA here is from genome assembly GCA_032362435.1 of Melikaiella ostensackeni. Lineage (NCBI taxonomy): Eukaryota > Metazoa > Arthropoda > Insecta > Hymenoptera > Cynipidae > Melikaiella > Melikaiella ostensackeni. The sequence goes on from JAUMHM010036886.1 coordinate 3,845, forward strand.
CAGGGCCACCGTGTTAGGCATGCAACGGCGATTGAAGTTCATTGTACCAATCTCCGGGTACTGCATGAGAAGCTGGTGAAAGCGAGTTCGTCCGGATACGACGTGAATTCCCAGTAGGTTGTTACTACATTCCGCTACGCGTCCTGGAACGGATAGTTCAGTCACGCCGTCGACGAGATGTTGATTTTTCATGTCTACGAGTAGACCGTAATGTGTGAGGAAATCTTCGCCGATGATTGGTTTCGAAATGTCCGCGACGATAAAACTCCATGTAAAATTACGGCGAAGTCCGAGTTGCAGGTTGAATGTTACCGAACCGTACGTCGCAATTGTTGATTCGTTTGCCGCAAAGAGTTCATAGGGTGTTTTCTTACGCTGTCCGGAGAGTCGCGATCGAGGAAAAACACACACGTCTGCACCTGTATCGACGAGGAATTGCACTTTAGACTCCGCATCGGTTATGAAGAGGCGGTGAGATTTCGCGGAAGGGTCGCTAGCCGCCATTAGCGACGCTTCGGCTCGTTTCCCGAGTATGTGCAAGGCGTCGTGCACCTTTTTGTATCGGTAGCGAATTTTCTATGGTACCAGCACTGTCCATTATCATGCGTCTAACTTTGGCCACGCGAGCGCGAACGCTGGCTTCTCGCGACTCTCGGAAGCTGCTGCGATTTCTTGGCGCAAAGAGCTAGTGGTGGCAAAAGTGGCCTCTGCAATTTGCGCTCTCACCATGAGATTTATACGCTGAAAAATTACTTCTAACGGATCAGCTGTTCGTGCTTCAAATGCTTCTGCTATATGCCCAGGGGATGGCGCCATATCCGCTATCGAATCGACCAGGGTTGCCATACCGTTCAAAATAACTCCCGTTTAGGAGGCTAGGATCCTTTGGGAGTCTACCAGCAAGCGACCGAGCCAAAGGGGACGCAGCACACCGTCCAGCATGACAGTACCTGCCAAGCCACCCAGTGACGCAAGAATTGTGAAGGCTTGCGATCCCCGATTTCTTCGCGTTCTAAAAGGCGACGCATTTTATGCTCTTGAGATTCACTAAGGCGTTTGATTAACTCACTTTTTAATAAATTGTATTTACCGGTCGTAGGTGGATGTGTAGCAATATCTCTTACCTCAGCGGCGTACTTAGCCTCCAGATTGCTCGAGACATAATTGAATTTTGTCTCATCGCCCGTTATTTCTGCGAGCGCGAATTGATATTCGATTTGCGAAAACCACATCTCAGGATCATGAGGCCACAAAGGTGGAACACGTACTGCGATGTGGTTGATCTCTGGAAGTGCAGCAAACGCGTTGATCAGTCCGGCGCTGCTGAAAGTGGCGTTCGTTGCAGAGGACATCGCCGCACTTTATGATGTTGCTGTCTGGGTAGTTGTCGTTGGAAGTTCGGTCATCGTTATTGCACTCACCACACTCACAAAAAAAAAGTCAAAAGTTTTTAGTTCCGACGAGAGAGTCCCTGGGCAAGCAAGCGTCAGGCACGATAGCGTCCTTTTACGGCACGCGTGCTTAAGCGTCACTTGATGCACTCGAGTTTTCGGCACTAAAAGACACTGCACAAGTCACTGCACTCAATCACGTCGAGGTCACCACAAATTATCTGGTGTCTAAAGCACTTCTTCATAGCACAGGCATGATACTCTCCTAAAAAGCACAAGCAGGATGACTATTTTCGAAGATAGTTTTGGTAGTTTTTGGTAGTTTTTGAAAATAAGGCCCTGCCACATAGCACAGGTAGGATACTCTGCTACAAAGCACAAGCAGGATGGGTATTTTGAAAGGTAGTTTTGGTAGTTTTTGGTAGTTTTTTGGAAAGAATGGGATTGTTCAATGTCCCGGAATTTGGCGTATTTCGTTGAGTTGAATTACAATTTGAGTCATCGTCGTTTTGAATCTTTTACTTGCACTATCTTGCTACAAAGAGTACACGCAAGGTTGATTCGAGGTAAATCGTGAGTTTATTAACGGTGGCAGGGTTGCGTGCACGCGAAGTATACCAACGCCCAACAAGCACTTCGAACATTGCCTTGCCTCGAATGTGAAAGTGCAACGAATCTAAGAAGGACTTATACTCTTGAGTGCTTTTATAAAATTTCTATCTTATTACTACACTGAAATATTGAATTTTCAGAAAAGAAAACTTTGAATTTAAACGAAAGTGAGAATCCCACCGCTGCCACCAAATCAGCTGTCGAGTCCCGAGCAAAAGGCGAGGGTAGTTTGGGTAGTTGGTGAGGCCTGACAATTTATTTGTTTCTGGGTTCGTTGTCACTCACAACCCTATGCGGATTGCATTCAAATAGTGTTTAAAATATAAAGAGGTGTAGGTAAGATAAAAGGTGTTTTATCAGAAGGTACGGAAAAGATTATTCAGTTACATAAACTTGACTTACGTCTACCTTTCTATTCCAGAAAGGGTAAGAGAGGTTGTCTTGTCGATTATATCTCCGTATATTTTGTAGAACAGCGACAGAACTCTACCGGATGTTGGTATGAGTTACTTGGAAGTAACTCAAATAGTGGGAAGGTGCTCAAGCACTGTTCACTAGTGATAGAACGATACACGGTCCTAAACATCTACCGAATCCACTCTTGAGTTCCTTTCACGGATGTTAAACACAGCGGACTTTACACGGATTTAACACATACGACAACCGAAAGTCTCAGCCGAAGGGACCTTAGATCACAATAATCGTTACTACGTTAACTATTTCGCGTGATATAGAAGTATGCGATTTAATCAGAGCGTTTCTTCGGTCACAATGATGTAAAAGATGCGACTTAGTCAAGGCGGTTCGTACTTCATAGTACGAGTTGGAAGTATGACTGCTGGATACGTAAAGACGTCACCAAGGGTGAACCTGGAATTTATGTAAGATGGGTTCTCCATGTTAAAGATAGGGACGAAGAGCTTATACCAAATTCACGTATCGTGCAAAAGTGAGTACTGGCACGTACCATGCAAAAGTGAGTACTGGCGCGTATCATGCAAAAGTGGGTACTCGCACGTTCCGTGCAAAAGTGATTACTGTCACGTACTTCACGAGAAGCGACATCCAATATGGTGTCTCGAATGATTCCACAAGACAATAGTAATTTCCGGTCACGACAAACTTGTCTGAAATTTGATCATTCATTTAAACAATGTTACAAAGATGAACACGTGCATCCGCTATCATGATCCGCCTCTAGGTAATATCTCATCTTCAGATCAGGGAAATATAACATGATGGAGGTTCTAAACAGATTTTTTATTCGCTGAAAACTCTTCTGCGCCTCCCTTCCTACTTCTACTACTCTGGTTTCTTTCCGGCTTTACTATTCCAGTTTTGCCGCGATTTTTCTGGTAGCTTTCTTCGTCATGTAAGCGATTCAATACATCAGCCATCACGTTTCATTTGCCGAGTAGATACTCCAATTTTATTTTATAGTCCTGGATGATAGCAAGTATCCATCGATTCAGGCGAGCGTTTACGAATTTTCATGTTATCAAAAAGGTCAGCGCTTAGTGATCCATTCTGTTCATTATTTCGGCACCATGCAAATAAGTGCGGAACTCACACAAAGCGCATACGATGGCTAAAAGTTCTTTCTCCGTTGTGAAATACGTTATCTCAGGACTTTTAACGTTCCGCTGGCCAACGTAATAATTTTTTTCTCGGATTTATCATTTAAATCGCATAATTAATTGAATCCGCTTCCGGGTAATATTGTTTCTTGGGATCCAAGAAATATAACATGATAGAGTGTAGAACAAATTCTGTATTCGCTCGAAACACTTCTGCGCCTCCCTCCCTACTTCCACTACCCTGGTTTCTTTCTGGCTTCACTAGTCTAGTTTTGCCGCGAGTTTTCTGATAGCTTTCTTCTTCATGTAAGCGATTCAATACATCCGCCATCACGGCTTACCTTCTGAGTAGATGCCCCAATTTTATTTTGTAGTCCTGGATGGTCGCCAGAGTCCATCGTGTTAGGCAAGCACTTACGAATTTGCATGTTATTAAAAATGTCAGTGCTGAGTGATCCGATCTGTTAATTATTTCAGCACCATGCAAATAACTGCGGAAATTCCGCAAAGCGCATACGATGTCTAAGAGTTGTCTCTCCATTGTGAAATACGTTATCTCAGGACTTTTAACGTTCCGCTGGCCTACGTAATGATTCTATTCAGATTTATCATTTAATGGACAGATTATCGCTCCAACCGCATAATTACTTGAATCCGCTTCTGAGTAATATTGTCTCTTGTTATCCGGTAAATATAACATGACGGAGTGTCAGAACAAATTCTGTACTCGCTCGAAACACTTCTGCGCCTTCCTCCCTACTTCTACTACCCTGGTTTCTTTCTGTCTTCACACTCCAGTTGTGCCGCGATTTTTCTGGTAGCTTTCTTCGTCGTGTACAGGGGCGGCGGAGCAGATCTTGGCTGTCTCTTTCGTTTATCAAAAGGTGTAAATATAGACAAATGAGAGTGAGCGAGACACTCATATGTGAAAAACCGTCATTTGTTTTCCACATGCGAGTGCCTCGCTCACTCTCACTTTTTTATATTTACACCTCTCAATGAGCGAAAGAAACAGACGATATCTGTTTGGCCGGCCTTGGTCATGTGAGCGATTCAATACATCCGCCATCACGTTTCACTTTGCGAGAAGAGTTCTAATTTTATTTGATAGTCCTGGATGATAGACAGTGTCCATCGAGTTCGGCAAGCGTTAACAAATTTTCATGTTATTAGAATGTGAGTGCTGAGTGATGCGTTCTGTTCGTTATTTCAGCACCGTGCAAATGCGTGCGGGAATTCCGCAAAGCGCATACGATGTCTAATAGTTGTCTCTCCATTGTGAAATACGTTATCTCAGGATTGTTAACGTTCCGTTGGCCGACGTAATAATTTTTTTCTCGGATTTATCATTTAGTTGACAGATTATCGCTCCAACCGCATAATTACTTGAATCCGCTTCTGGGTAATATTGTCTCTTGTTGTCCGGTGAATATAGCATGATGGAGTGTCAGAACAAGTTCTGTACTCGCTCGAAACACTTCTGCGCCACCCTCCCTACTTCTACTACCCTGGTTTCTTTCTGGCTTCACACTCCAGTTTTGCCGCGATTTTTCTGGCAGCTTTCTTCGTCGTGTACAGGACCGGCAGAGCAGATCTTGGCTGTCTCTTTCGTTCATTAAGAGGTGTGAATGTAGACAAATTAGAGTAAGCGAGGCACTCATGTCTGAAAAGCCGTCATTTGTTTTCCACATACGAGTGTCTCGCTCACTCTCACTCGTTTATATTTACACCTTTTAATGAGCGAAACGGACAGACAATATCTGTTCCGCCGGCCCTGGTCATGTGAGCGATTCAACCCATCCGCCGTCACGTTTCACTTTCCGAGAAGATGTTCCAATTTTATTTGATAGTCCTGGATGAAAGCCAGTGTCCATCGAGTTCGGAAAGCGTTTACAAATTTTCATGTTATTAAAAATGTCAGTGCTGAGTGATCCGTTCTGTTCGTTATTTCAGCACCGTGCAAATGAGTGCGGGAATTCTGCAAAGTGCATACGATGTCTAAGAGTTGTCTCTCCTTCGTGAAATACGTTATCTCAGGACTTTTAACGTTCCGCTGACCTACGTAATAATTTTTTTCTCGGATTTATCATTTAATTGACAGATTATCGCTCCAACCGCATAATTACTTGTTCCGCTGCTGGGTAATATTGTCTCTTGTTATCCGGTAAATATAACATGATGGAGTGTCAGAACAATTTCTGTACTCGCTCGAAACACTTCTGCGCCTTCCTCCCTACTTCTACTACCCTGGTTTCTTTCTGGCTTCACATTCCAGTTTTGCCGCGATTTTTCTGGTAGCTTTCTTCGTCATGTACAGGGCCGGCGGAACAGATCTTAGCCGTATCTTTCGTTCATGAAGAGGTGTGAATGTAGACAAATGAGAATGAGCGAGACACTCATATGTGAAAAACCGTCATATGTTTTCCATATGCGAGTGTCTCGCTCACTCTCACTTGTTTATATTTACACCTCTTAATGAGCGAAACAGACAGACAATATCTGTTCCACCGGCCCTTCTCATGTAAGCGATTCATTACATCCGCCATCACGTTTCACTTTCCGAGAAGATGTTCAAATTTTATTTGATAGTCCTGGATGATAGCCAGTGTCCATCGAGTTCGGCAAGCGTTTACAGATTTTCATGTTATTAAAAATGTCAGTGCTGTGTATAATTAGTACAGTCACCTTTATCACCCTTTCTCTTGTGGAATGGAACGATAATCGCCCTTCTCCAATCATTTGGAACTTCACTATTTTCAGCACATAATCATAAATTCGCTGATTCACACAATAAAATATCCGCCACCGATCTAAGGCATTTCGGCGGTGATACCATCCACACCAGCAGCCTTACCATTCTTTAGTTTCTTAATCACGGATATATTGTCGTCGATATCGATTCTTCTTCCGCTATCTACAACGGGATTGCCTAACCTATCCCCTTCAGTGTCATGGTTGTCTAAGTTCAGATAGATTGCGTATGGCGTAATCGGGAAATCTACAAACATATGTAAGCTAGGGGACTATGATTTTTAGTTTATTCAAAAACCTAACCTATCATTACAAAGTATGGTTTACTTCTGTGCTAAGTTCCCGACAGTCGATAATGGTCCGGGTCCATGCTGGATTATAGCTTCTCAATACCAGCAGTATATGACGGGATATTCAATTCACACTTAGCTAATACTCAAACTAATCAAGATTTCTGAAAAGCTGGAAAGAATTCATGGTTCGTTCAACGAATTCTGTTCCTGCAAGACCGACCTAGTTGAAAGGTTCCAGAATGCTACGCGTCCCCGTTTATAATCAAAAATTCTAGAAAAAATATGTGAGACAGAGAAATCTCGAAGCTTCTAGAAACTTTGGACTAATATTTTAGACGTATATACCTTGTTCTAAAGTTCAAATTTCCTTGTCTCTGTTTTCAATTTTCTCACTCGTTTTATTCATTCTTTTCCTCAAATATTAGTCTACACAAATTCAAGCCGATTGAATTTATCCTATACGTAAAATGCTTATTCACCTAGTGTTATGAGAAACGAGATTGTGCGAAATTTGAAGAATGCAACCCAACGATGTGTGGCCATCGCAGAAATTTTAATTCAACCCAGCGATGTTTGAATAAAGTCCAACGTTGAAAACGCAGCCCGACGACGTTTTTGATTATCCATCGCTGAGAGTGAGCGATAATTTGATTTAGAATTCAACCCACAGATGTTTGTAATATTTGAAGCCAGAAAGAAAAATACAGCATGAAATTTAAAATGAGCTTAACTATCTTTTAACTAACTGGGTTGGTTCTAATGAATCTCTACTTAATATGAAATAATATGTTTGGTGTATTCAAGAAAAAAGACTGAGCCTTATTTTAAAAGAAAAAATCTTAATCTATGATGTGACAAGCAAGAACGTATTTAAAACATAAATTCACAGCGGTTATAAATGTCTTAGTGCGCTGCGTTGTTCAAGGAAGTATCCGTAGTATCAATACTTGCAGGTGAATCATTGTCATTGACTCTGTCTTATAGTTGGCTCATCCTGAAGAGACATGAACCAGGTCTTGAGAGCAAGATCATTCCAAACTGCGCAGTTTGCATTCCAGCTTTGCTCGTGATGATTGCACCTCGTTGAAACTGTACTGTACAGTTTTTCTAGCGACGGACAGCCTAGATCTTCCAGATTATACACGTTTTGCACATACTGGGACAACCGTTTTTTCTTTTTGAGTCCCTTGATGTATACGATCATGTTCAATCAAACAGTAGGCTGCAGCTTTAGCGGGAAAATTATCTGCAGATTCAAATTACAAATGAACGTCCATTCAAGCCTGTTTCAGAAACAATATAGAACAATCAGTGGAACGTGCACTTTGCGACTACTTTTTCGCAACTCCGGTTCAGGCACTTAACCAAAATAAGGTAGTGTGAAAGTTTGTATACATCTCATGCAACAGTGCAAACTGATTATGCGTAATATCCAGATTCAAATTGCCGTATGGAGAGTACTGTGAATTCGAGAAAGGCTTGTCATTTTGATGTTGGAAAAAATAAGAACAAGAACAAAATTAAGGACAAATTTTCATTCCGCATCACCATATCCATTCTTGTTCCACGAAATTTTAACAATTTGTCGTATGAAACTTGTATAAAAAATGATGAATTGCCATTCTTCATTGTAGACCCTGATATACGCCGTTGCTCGTAACGGACGACAAGTGAAAGGTACCCTCTAATCCTTTGCCCCTGAAATTCTTTCATTTTCCATGATTTTTCAAAGTTCCTTTCTCTTGCCGCTACGATGATCTTTGCTTTGTCGCTATTGTGCGTTTCAGAAAAATTATATGCGGCTGTGTGTCATCATGCAAACTTAAAGCCTAATTCAGCCAGTTTTTCCCTTTCGAAGAATAATTTCTCTCTCTTCGTTTTAATTTTAAAAATCTTCCTGTTTATTCTGCCTTATCAAAATATCGATTAGGAAATACTTAAATTACTAATTAATTTTAGTTTTTCTAGTTTCTAGTTTGTAGTTTTTTTATATTTTCATTGAATTATATTTCTCATTAAATTCCGAAATTATCTATAATATATACATCAAATGTATAGTAAATAGATCACGTTTTTCATTAGACAGTCTTATTATATAACAGTATCATTATAAGTGCTGAATAATAGATAAATAAGTATTAGACCCTGAATTTTTGGGCAGACTCTCAACAAATTAAAATTAAACTTGGAAAGAAACCGTAATCTGCCTAAGCCGTAACGTTTCATTATTTTAGCTAACCGTTCTTCCGTTCACTTTCCAATTACACTGAAAGTCTCTAATGAGTCAGTCTGCAATCTGTCATTCCAAAAATTTCGTTCGAGGATCAGGTGTCCATGGTGTACAGAGAGCGGCCCTCTAGGGCGTGCAAACGCGTCCAGTACTGTACTAACAAAGCGGGCAGTATCCTACACGCATAATTTCGTCAGTTCGCATGGTCCGCACTTCGCTTGTTTTGCTGTCAGTGTTTAGGTTATGTGTTACAAAATTGTGACAGGAAAACAAGAAGCAGCGTTTATCCTACAAAATCACACACACACACACACACACACACACACATATATATATATATATATATATATATTAAACAGTGGCTGGTATTAGCATGCACTGTACTCCTACCCAAGGAAGGCAAATTGTCCAACTAAAGGAACTACGGGTGAAGAACTTGTTTGAACACGTGGTATAAGATCTTTACAGCTATCCTGAACGACAGGATTTTTCGGACAAGTGGACCTGTGTGGAGAGAGATTTACGGACAACGTGGATCGAAAAGAGGCGTAGTAGGCTGTTGGGAAAACATGCTAATCGAATAAAGCGTCTGCAAAGACGCTGAAGCCTGCAATCTCAAACTGTCAATGGCTTGGATTGTTTACCAGAAAGCTTTCGATTTAACCTCCCATAGACATATCATCTATCTGTTGGATGGCATACGATACGATGGCTAAAAGTCTTTCTCCGTTGTGAAATACGTTAGCTCAGGATCCTTTAGTGGTCAGCTGGGCTGCGTAATAATTTTTTTCTCGGATTTATCATTTAATTGACAGATTATCGCTTCAAACACATAATTACTTGAATCCGCTTCTGGGTAATATTGTCTCTTGGATCCGGAAAATATAACATGATGGAGTGTCAGAACAAATTCTGTATTCGCTCGAAACACCTCTGCGCCTCCCACCCTACTTCTACTACCCTGATTCCTTTGTAGCTTCACTACTCCAGTTTTGCCGCGATTTCTCTGGTAGCTTTCTTCGTCGTGTACAGGGCCGACGGAGCAGATCTTGGCTGTCTCTTTCGTTCATTAAAAGGTGTAAATGTAGACAAATGAGAATGAATGAGACACTCATACCTGTATGTGGAAAACCTTCATTTGTTTTTCACATGCGAGTGTCTCGCTCAATCTCACTTGTTTATATTTACACCTCTTAATGAGCGAAAGAGACAGACAATATCTGTTCCACCGGCCCTGGTCATGTAAGCGATTCAATACAACCGCCATCACGGTTTAGTTTCCGAGTAGATGCTCCAATTTTATTTTGTAGTCCTGGATGATCGCCAGATTCCATTGAGTTATGCAAGCATTTACGAATTTGCAGGTTATTAAAGATATCAGTGCTGGGTGACCCGTTCTGTTCAATATTTCAGCACCATGCAAATAAGTGCGGAAATTCTACAGAGCGCATACGATGTCTGAGAGTTCTCTCTCCATTGTGAAATACGTTATCTCAGGACTTTTAACGTTCCGCTAGCCAACGTGAAAATTTCTTTCTCTGATTTATCATTTAGTTGACAGATTATCGCTCCAAGCGTATAATTACTTGAATCCGCTTTTGGGTAATATTGTCTCTTGGGATCCGAAAAATATAACATGATGGAGTGTCAGAACAAATTCCGTATTCGCTCGAAATACTTTTGCGCCTCCCTCCCTACTTTTACTACCCTGGTTTCTTTCTGGCTTCTCTACTCTAGTTTTTCCGCGATTTTTCTGGTAGCTTTGTTCGTCATGAAAGCGATTCAATACATCCGCCATCACGGTTTACTTTCCGAGTAGATGCTCCAATTTTATTTTGTAGTCCTGGATGATCGCCAGAGTTCATCGAGTTAGGCAAGCATTTACGAATTTGCATTTTATTGAAGATGCCAGTGCTGGGTGATCCGTTCTGTTCATTATTTCAGCACCATGCAAATGAGTGCGGAACTTCTGCAAAGCGCATACGATGGCTGAAAGTTTTTTCTCCGTCGTGTAATACGTAAGCTCAGGACCTTTTAACGTTACGCTGGCCAACGTTATAATTTTTTTCCAGATTCATCATTTAATTGATAGATTATCGCTCCAAGCGCATAATTATTTGAATCTGCTTCTGAGTAATATTCTCTCTTGGGATCCGGGAAATATAATATGATGGATGTTCCGAACAAATTTTGTATTCACTCGAAACTCTTCTGCGCCTCCGTACGTCGCGACGAAGGGAAGTAATTGTACGTTAGCGTGAATCGAACGGTTGGGTCGCACTGCTTCGCCGTCTACGGCCCGGTTACCACCACTCTTGTCGAAGACTGGCACGGATAACGCTGGAATCATTCTTTGTTTGCGTTCAAGAAGTCTTTGAAGAAACACTTAATTTCCGCGCCCGTGTCGATGAGTGCGTTTGTTAAGATTTCAACTACTTGAATATTGGCCGTATAACATTTTGATTATTTTCTCGGAGTCACTCCTGCATTTTCTTCCATTCAGTCACACAGTGTTATTTGATTCTTGGTTTGAATCAACTCCTGAATCTTATACCCTGTATGGATATGGGTTCTGTTGTTGTTATCATAAGTTCTTCTCCCAGAGCGTGCGGTGCCCCATGGGCTCGTGCCTTGTCTCGGCCCTTGGGCTCCGCTTGAACACTTTGCATTTTACGTTGAGGGCCATGGAGTCCAGTTGCCATGGTTTTCCTGATTCAGTGGCGTAACTAGGGTATGGCAGGCAGGGCTCGTGCCATGGGCCCCGTTCTAGGGGGGGAGGAGCGCAAAAGCACATAAACTAACATAAGTTTGTTTTTTACACAAATAAATTTCCGCGTAAATATACGATGAAACAATTTATAGGACGAGAATTTGTTATGTGATGAAAAAATATTCACATAATATGGAAAATATTGGAATTATTTAAATTATATCAAAAAATTTCGATTAATGAATGCATCAAGTATCGACAATCTGTAGGTCGTTTTTATCGATATCGCATTCTACCTGAAGGGGCGCAAGAGTCGAATTGTCAGCACAAGGTATGTTTTGGTTTGTTTACATACAACAATGATTCTGTA
>JAUMHM010036896.1:0-15778 GCA_032362435.1 Melikaiella ostensackeni
CAAGAGGCAGGTGATTGTTCGGTAATCACTAGGACTACCATCATCTGCCTTTTCGGGAATCATATACGTTACGCCCTCTGTCATGAAAGAGGGCAAGTGATCTGGGTTCTCCAAGACGTTTTGAAGGGTTCTGGCAAGGGGGAGTGCAGGGCCTCCAGATATTTATACCAGAAGCCGTGCACCCCATCCATACTAGGCTGTTTCCAGTTCTTAGTTCTTTTTAGGATTCGAGCCACGTGGGAAACTGAGATGAATCGAGTATTCATCCCAGGCCACCGTGCAACTCTATCCTTTTCTGGACGGAGCCACGTCCTGTCCAGCTGACTTGACCTATGAGTACCCCAGATGCTCGACGAATATCTGGCCATTTCCTAGGCCCTGGGTGGTTCACACTGATATTGAGTCTTGTTTTTGCCATCTGCAAGTCTGCGATAGAAACGTTTTTCGTCTGCCGAGAAGGTCCTATTGTTATTGCTTCTCGCGGTCGCTCTCCTAGATCATCGCAGTGGCGCTGACAGGACCATGAGTCTCCGTTTAAGATATTCAATCACTTCGTCCAGGTTCGCAGATGTTCTTCAACTGTTGTCATGTAGACGGAGGATCTCCTCCACATGGCGAGTTATTCTCTGAGACTGATCGCCCTTTCGAAATTGGTACAACCGTCCCAGGTTTGCTCTTATTTTACTAACCTCGCTTTGAAGACGAAACTTCCATGCAGGGTCTGACATTTTTTTTGGGGCGTAGTTATTAGCAGCCCGGACTCTTACATTTATGCTCATCATCCTAGCACACGCAACCGCAGTGCAATACGCAAGAATCTGCACCTGCAGCAAGCTCATATCCCGCTGCAAGAACAGAGGCAGTATCTCAGTGTTGAGTATGCCAACTAACCGGAGGAGATCTCTGTTGACTCTAAATTTCGGCAGACCTTTTCTCATAGCTGGCTCTTGAACTGCAAACTCTAGGATGGCATCAGTGAAACACACCATGAGACGTAGGCTTTCCTCCTCGTCTTACGAAGAGACGATGTTGTTGGCCCCTCACGAGTTCCCCCCTCGCCTTTGCATGAAAATGACATCTGATCACATCGCCATTCTTCTCCGACGTCCACTTGATCCTCTTTTTGGTCTGCGCACCCTGGAGTCACTGGTAGAATGCAGTCTCAACCTCCGACCTTATCTGGTTGATAGTTCCTCTAGAGAGGAGGTTCTCGTCTATTATTTGACGCCTTCGTTGTTCTAGGTCGTCTTCAGTTACTGTCACTATTTCAGGGAAATTCGCTACAAATCTTTAGCGAAAGGCCATCCCGTCAAATGATGTGGTGGTCGCTCCCATCTCGTACTCAAATTGGCAGAGCATCAAGTACTCATCGTGATGGGTTCGGAAATTGATGAGCTGCCGTGGCATCCCTGTGGAAGTGGTCGGTTGTGAACTCCCAACCGAAACATCCTTCGCAGGTGCAACTGTTGTCCTGCTGCTTACAACTTCTTGCCGATGTTCTGGCTGGACAGTAGCATTTTCGGGTATCCCGTTGAGATCCGCCTGTCCAACACACACCTCACCACCACCGGCACGCATGCTGTCACCAACAGCGATGGCACCAGGGGGGCCACGACGTTCCTCGGGCAGCGACCAACGACGATATATTTTTTTTATACTCTCTATTTTTAGAGTGAGTTTCTGGTGTTCTTCTTAGTCCTTTTCCTCTTCCTTAATGAGGGATGTGTAGCGGGAGGGATATGTTTTATATCAATCTAAAAGTTGCATGGTGCTCATTTAATCTACATACTCGTCCCACAACACCGCTTCGACATAGGTCGCTGACCAATCTCTCTAGCAATCACCCAATGTGAAGAGCTGCTTAGAGCTATCATACATCTCGATTCACGCAGAAATACTCAAAATGACTGAAAAACTCATTGGAAGATCCATACTCTTTACTCCAACCAGATACACTAATTAAAGCTCTCCACGAGGTTCCATGAGTATCTATAATCTTCCATTGCGGGCGACACTGCTCTTCTTATGAACAATTGTTCTCTATACAACCCCCTCCCAAACCCTTGGGGCTCGTTTCGTAAAGCCCAAAAGAAGTACGAAGCAAACAGTGTTCGACATTTTGGAATTCATCAAGAGGTCTATAGCAAACCACTCAAAGCGACTGTGAAGGGTGTGGCACAATGGGCTTTATAGCCTGAGCTCCAGGTGGTGTCCCTATCGGGGCCCTTCGCCCGCGGGTAAACATAAAAAGAACACTTGACCCACTTCTTGCATACATATTTTGCTTTCTTTACATCTATACAATTTTTAATGGAAGCTCATGTGTTTCCATGACACCATATATCTCTTTGCTTTAGAGCTTCACTCACACATTTCCACCATTCTCTCAACCGCATTCACTTTACTCCTGTCATTTCTTTGATACGTCCAGGTCTTGCTACCGTACAGCATTGTGGGTGCAAGGCAGTTCACGCACTCTCGCTGACCCCGGATCAACATTTTCTTCGCCTTAGAAAGGAATTTTCAGGCGTTTGTTCATGTATATATTGAACACCCAAGATGACATAACGCAGCCTTGTCTAACGCCCTCCCTAATATGAAACTAATGGCTCAGTTATCCGTTTACTCTTACACTCGCTTTGCTATTATTATATATTGTTGTTATTGGTGTAAGAAGCCAAAAATTTACTTCATACTCATTCAGGATTTCCCACAGTATAGATCCATCCACCTTATCTGAAGCTTTTTCCAGATCAACAAATGCACCAAAAAAATTTTTGTTTACTTCAAACTTTGTTCTATGATCAGTTTCAAGCTAAATATCTCACTAGCCCTCTCAATCTCTCATCCGCTACAACAAAGTCAATCATACTGTGGCTATCGCCTCTGCACTAAGTATACTATACATGTGGATCATTCTATATCTGACCAAGTATTTATAATAAACAAGCCTTTCTCTGAGCATCAGGTAATCCATTTCTCTACGTTTTCATCCCATTTTGGGTCTCCAAAATGACCAAGTACCCTGTCGGTACGTTCGAGTTGCGTACCTACCCAGACTTTCATACCTCCGAGTAGAATGAATCTTTCCCAAGGATCGCAAGTACCTAGAATATTATTCAACGGGTCCCAGAACGTATTTTTCACTTGATTATTGTCGCCATCAACTGGAACGTATCATGCTATCATAAATAGCCTTCTGATTTCAACTTTTGTTCAAACAGTTCAGTCGTTTAGATGAGAAAAGACCATTCGTCACTCCATAAATAGGATAAGAATTTTTGGACCTGAATAAAACATGAGAAGCTTTGAAGCTTCCATAGTTTTCATTATCTTCCAAGAGTTTCCCAAATTTCCATAAACTTTCGAAACTTTTCACAAATTTGTAGAAACTTCCCAAGATAAGATTTCTTTTGTGGATTCTAAAATAAAATCCAGTCTAATGACTGAACACATAGGGAACCCCGATACTCGACCGTGTCGAGTCAGAATTTTCACACTTTGAGTCGAGCCGAGTCGGGCCAAGTAGTTTCAAGAGCTCGAAAATTTCTAGGCTCTCGAAGAGGTTCAGGTACCCAAAAATACAGGTACCCAAACATTTTTGTATCTCGTACAGGTCTACGTAGTCGTTCAGGTCTACGTAGTCGTTCAGATGTATGCACCAGAATTTATTCCTGAGAATGAATATTTAGATGTATCAAACTATTTAGGAACAACCCCTAGGAATAACACTTTCAAAAACGAAAAACACGTAAAACAAGGGTTTATTTATGCTGCTTGTAGTTTTTAATTATCAAAATATTTGTTAACTATGATCAAGCTGAGATTTCTAACTGGTTTCAGATTCTCTTGAATTCTAAGGACCTTAAACAATTAGAGTACTCGACAAAATTCGATTGCTCGAATCCAACCGGGTACTCGAAATTTTTGGATCCTTGAAAGTTCGAGTATTCTCGAGCTCGGCTCAGTCCTGCCCTGAGAAATCGAGCCCGGTTCGTGCCGAGCTTTCGAGTTTTTTGCACCACCTATAGTATTATTCGCATTTTTTCCATTTATTATATGTATGTCTTTTCATGAGATTTCTGATGATTACTGTGAGCATTCGTTTCTATTTCACAGAGTCTGTCTGTAAATTTTCGTGCAGTATAACTTGCATTTTAAGAGAATTAAAAATTTTAAGGATAAAAACAAACTTCATATTTGAATATTTGAAATATATGTATGTTATTCATATTACAAGCGTATGGAATAGACACTTTAGTTAAATAATATTCTATTAATTACAATTAACCCTTAAGTGCTAGAATGGATCCAAGAAACCCGAACATTTTTTTCAGCAGAGTGTATCATAAAAGCATAGAAGAGGCGAGTTCCATCAATATTTATTATACGCAACTGATTCTCATATCTATTTCTACAATTTTCATTTTTGTAAGACTCTCGGGTAGCATTTGAAAACAAATTGTATTGAGCTAAGTCTGTTTAAGGCGAAGATATTTAAGTTGAGAACTTTGCGTGGGTCTATTCAACCCGTTCTAGGAGAAACGGAAAATTTCGAGGTTCTAGCACTTGAGGGTTAAGAAAATCCGGAAGAAAATTAGTTGGTTCATAGAAGGACAAGCGGAGAAAATTCAACGTGAGTGCTCTTATTTATGTTGAGAATTCGTAAGGAATTAGTTCTTTAGTTCTGCAAGGAGAAAGTATTGTGAAAAAACTATTATAAGGATTTTGTTAAAAAATAACATCGAACTGGAAAAGTTATGTAATAATGTAAGAAATGTGAGGATGGAGAGGAGAGTGATCTCTACTTCTGCCTTGTTATATAAACACTACAAATAAGAAATACTGAAACAATAATGAGAAGTGAAACATTAAAACGGCGAGAAATGAAAAAAGTTTAATAAGAGAGCATGATTCTGAAACATTTTTTACTCAGTGGAAATAATACGATGGCAATGTTGTGAAACGTAAATAGGCTACACGTCACCCACAAGAAACATAAGTATAAACAAATTTTTGCGTGTTGATAAGGAAAGACTGAAATCATTAAACAATTAAAGAATTAGTCAATATATTTAGTTGACTTTCGTAGAATGAACTCGTTATTTTTTTACTATTCCATTCGTGCAATGCGTAAATATTACTGCTCCATTTGCTTAAGGCTCAATTAATAATCAAATTGGCAAAACTTAAAATAATTTATATTGAGAAAAAATATTATTTTATAATTAGATAAACAATTTTTTGAATGGTCTATTGGTCTTGCGATATTGTGTGCAAGTATTTCTACTTCTTTTCCAATACCCTTTTCAATTTTTTATTTTTTTTCTCCGTATTCTGATAATCTAAACCTTATTTTTTATATTCAACAGTGGTAGAGATAACCGGAAATTAAATTCTTTTTCCTTAAAGTAATCTGATATAGAATATGACAAAAATTTAGAACATATTCAAATCGAACAAAAATGTTCGATTCAACATTGAAAAAATTTGTCAATGCAGAATAGTAACCAAGGAAAAATATGAATGAATTTTCAAAACTTTGATCATATTATAACTAAAATCAGGAATGTGTGATTTACACAAATAATTTGAACGATGTTTGTTATATTTATGCCAAAAACTCCGGGATATAGTCAGCCTTAAATAACGAGGATGTATCCAAACTTGAAATTTTGTGTTGACATTAATCTTTTCCTCTCATATTCCAGTTCATAATACTGTTTCTTCTCAAAAACAAAAGTTATAACATTTAATTTGCAAAATCAATTTTTAGTCAATACAAAAAGAATGACAGGTTGGACAAAGAAAAATAGAGAATGAGAATTAAATTTTATCATATGCATAGAATTATTATTGTTTTAATGTAATTGAAGACACTATCGATTATATTATTTCATTATATAGTAGAGAATAGTAAAAATGATGAAATGGATTTAAAAAAATTGATAAATATTGAAGAGATAATGTAAGTATCACACCTTTCTTATCTACAATACAAAACTTACTCAATTTCGTTTGTACTATTTGCGAGTGCTTGGACTCTTCAGAATTTGTCAACTATGTATGCAATATTGACAAATAAGTCTAATTCTTTAAGACCACACAATATCTTCGGTACATAAAATCATGCTTCGGAAGCAATA
Organism: Melikaiella ostensackeni; assembly: GCA_032362435.1. Taxonomy (NCBI): domain Eukaryota; kingdom Metazoa; phylum Arthropoda; class Insecta; order Hymenoptera; family Cynipidae; genus Melikaiella; species Melikaiella ostensackeni. Next base: position 6,147 of record JAUMHM010036896.1, read on the forward strand.
GGAGTATTGTGCAATACTTTAAACAGTTTGACTTCCTTATTAGTACTAAAGATTATCAAAAATAATTAAGGTCATGGCTTATATCTATACCAGCAGACGCGTCACTTGTTTCATGCCTCATTAGTTACACTCTTTAGAAAATTTTTCAAGACAAGAGTCTTCTCTATTTTGGCATAATGAGAAACGCTATTGCTATTTTTTTTATAACCTTAGCTGTTTCATTTCACTCTTTTGGTAAGTTGAATACGTCAGATAATGTAATAGTAAGAGTTAAGCTTTCTTGCAATGTTGTTGCAGTAGGTACAAAATTGGGTGTATGGCATAGTTTGGAGTTTGTCGTTTACAACTGGTGTGGTTACGCAGCGGCCAAGAGCGTTAAAAGTGACATTAACCGCTTCTGGATGCTTTTTTAGAGCTACTATCTGTTACTCCACAAGGTTACAGTAGCCTACTCCGTAATGGTCTAGAAAGTTCCTTACAATCTGACAGGTGTTTAGTGAAACCGCTCTTTTAAATGCTGTCAATACCCTACTGAATCCTACATGCTCTAGATGTTCAGTGCATCTTGCATACACATTGTTTGTCGCCCAAATCACAATTAGATGAATAGATGTATATTTCACATTTCTCCATAATCTCTTCAATTCATGCCTTAGCTCGCTATACTCCCATGAGTAAAGCAAAGGTCCATCCTTTGTTGTATAGGCTGCCTTCAAGTTTCGCTTAAGTCGACAAGCGATGTCGATGATATAAAACTTTCCAACTCTTTTCTCACGCATGACAATGTCGGGTCAATTTCCTCGGATATAATGATCTGTCTGGATAGTAACATAATAGTACGAGCTATAGTCTTTGTTTCCTAAAACGGGAACTGGAATGTACCAAAAAAGGCATTCATTCTGTTAAGAGTCCCATGTTCAGGGCAAGATGTTGACCTATAATGCATGCTACATAATTAAGTCTCTGTGTACTCTCTCTGAGCCATTACTGACAAGTATCAATAATGTTCTCGCTTCCTGGGGCAAAGACTGCACTTGCAGGCCTAGTTCTACGGCCCAACATTCTTACGACTATCCCAGCCGCACAATATACGAGAATTGGCACCTGTTTCGCAGTTAGTTCTGCAGTCAAATTTATTGGAAAAACCTGGCAGAGAATGCCTTCGTGCTAGTTCAACAACCCTGAACTCTAGTAAAGCTTGACCAATATTCCTTCCAACATGCTGCAGTTTTTCTGGGATTTCGCTGTTTACATCGACGGGAACATTATTGACCTTATGTGGTCATAGTGGGTCCTGTTTTTGTTTTTTATTATCCCTAGCACCTGTGCTTTCAGCTTCAGTCACCTCTTTATGTTCCACATCGTCCGCAGGGATTTCATCAAAAGGAGGCCTTCTTGGTTGCTGAATCTATGCTACTGCCTCTTGTTGAATCAGGCCATCTGCCTCTGGAGGATGTGGTGGTACCAGATTATCATGAGGTTGCCTAGGAACATCAATATCACGGTGATGTCGTATTGCCTTACCTTTAACACTTGATCTTGTGGTGCAGCTTCCTTGAAATGATGTTCATTCGAATCAACCCTTCGCTTAATCTCAATCGCTTGGTCTTCTGAAATAAGTAGACTATTTTTGGTGTCCTTAACCTTAGTGATAAGATCTCTTAATGTACATCTCTGTGTACGAGGATGCTTCGCAGCGAACTTCGTCCTACAGTTGTGTCTATTTTCGCGTTTTGTTTCAAACTTCGCTCTTTCATAATAGAAATGCATCAATTCCTCCATCATCGTTGTATTCCAGCCGATGCTCTCCCACGGTATTCCTGTTAAGATGGTTGGCTGCAAATCGATAACGCTGGCCAAAATATACCCAGCAGGCACAGTTGATTTACCACTGTCTGCCGCTTGTCGCAGATGTTCTTGCTGGCCGGATTGTTGATCTATGAGATCTACTTGACCATCGCACGGCTCACCATCCCCATCGTCCTGCATACTGTGGCCCCCAGCGGTGGCTCCAGGGGCGCCCTGACGATCCTTGGCAAGCGAACATCGTTTCAATATATTTTTTAGACTCTCTATTTTTTGTGGGTCTTGGTGTTCCTCTTAGTCCCTTACCTCTATGTTCTTCTCCTGTCTGGCACAGGAAATCCTGTCAGTAGCAATGCTACCGTCGACATTGCTGTCAGAGTTGTAAGAGGGAAGATCAAGCCCTACCGCGACTTCAGTTTGACTTCCAAGGGACGAAAATATTTATATTTGTTCAAGCGTTTGTGGGCTAATCAGTCTGCTCAAGTCTCAATGAGTAAATGAGGATTGTGAAGCTCTTCACCTGAGGTGATTTCTAGAGAGATTGATCAGCGACTTGTGTCGGAGCGGTGTTGTAGAAGAGATTTCAGTAAGCAACACGCGACTCCTGGATTGATGACAAACCTATCCCTTCATCAGCACATCCCTTAATTACCCTTACCATTTAAATTCCTCGATCCTCGGTAGTATAACAAAACTAAAACTGAACCAGTAACGCTTACCCCTGAAGGGATTCGGCTTAATGGTATAAGAATAGTAATAATAATAATGCTTGCGATTTCTTTGATAAATTAGCATTTGACAAAACAAATATGAAATATTAACATTTTATTAAACTGTATACATTTCAATTTTCTCCTACAGGATTAAGCTACGGTGCTTCACCCGTATACACTCATATAAGCCGGATACCAGATCTCAAGGTTCCTGCAGGTCGGGTCATAAAATTTGACGGCAAAAAAATTGGAGTAAATCAGGATGGCTCTATTCTTCCACTTGTACAATATTGGCAAATTACTTTACTCATTGAGCCCTTCAATCATGTTGAGCACGTCTCCGACGTAGCATGGATAAGAATAGTATCTCGATATGTTCAACATGTGAGATTAGGTAGCGCCGAAACAGAAAGTGCTATACGCGCAGTACGAGCGCTAAGGATCAGTGAGATGGAGGAACGGAAAGCTAAACAGGCCGCTCTACAGGTGGCTCAAATGGAGGAGAATAGTGTTAACCGCCGGAGCTCTCCTCATTCTACTTCCAGCAGAGCCCCGAGCGCACTTCATTTCAGTGCAAAAAATGAACATCAGTCCGAAGTACGCGCTGTTCAAAGAAGAAGTCCATTTATTACTCTACCCCAGAGATCACCGGCTTCGAATATTGGAAATCACCCACGTATTTTCAAAACACCCAGGCCTAACTTAGAAGGGATAATACCCAGGAGAAATGGTGGTTATACTGGATTGGACAATGATACGCAAGAATAATGTTGAACTATGCTTTACGAAAAGGATAAATGAAATAAAAAATTAATTATTTTCGCCACCAGCTATCAGCTAACCAGTTTTCAAGCTGAATGAAGAGTCATATGGTTCATTGTGCCCAAAGTGACATTTTCGACGTCCCGGCTATTTTTTTTCGCCACTATTCACTTTCAAGTGTTGAAAATTTTCAAAGTCATCATCATACTCGCTAGTTGTAACAGAAAACAAATATCGTAAATGGTTTTCATAAGTTCATTGTATGTGGACGCTTCAAATGGGTAATTTCGGAAGCCTTTTTGTCATGTCTTTGACATTATTTTCAGCTTCCGCGGCGTTTTTTTCGGAATGTCTTTACATATCGAATTTCTAAGTGATGTGCTCTGAAACTACAATGTTTTAGCTAGAATTTGTTGTACCTAATAAGTTTCTCGCATAAACTCTTTTAAACAATACGAGCGTTAGTACTTTGTCTCCAGGTTTTCCTGAAAATAAAATAGCATTGCATTATCTTGTTTTGACATGCTCGGAAGAATGTAAATGAAGGTTAGCTATCCATGAAATAAAAGTTTAGACCTCTGTGTTTATAATCTACTTATGTGCATTAGTTTATATATGTAAAAAAGTTTTTATTAAATGCATAAATGAAGTCATTATTTTGTTGTGAGTAAACGTTCAATATCATCTCCGAAGCATTCACAATCAAATCATCCACAATTCCTCGCAAATCATATTTTCACTTTAGAATTCATTTCAGGGGAAAAAGATTCAAAAATACTAATGCTTTTTTGCTACGAATTTCGGACTGAAAAACTTACTTTTGAGTAGAATTGGCATTGCCATGCCGCATTAACACCAAAGGCCAAAAACACCATGACCCAGGTGTGCACGGTGGCTTAGAAATTTATTTATTATTGCAGAATTTTATTTTTAGGCCTCACAATCCCTACGGGATATAAGATAGGGTACAAACAGTGCTTTTCTTCGCGTATAAAGGTACCCATTCTACAAAATTGGGGCCCGAAAAAAAAGTTATTGGAGGCAGCAGATTTTTCATAGGTATAGGTGCCATCAACCGAGGTAATTATGAATCAACTCTTATGCTTTATAACTTTATTTCTTCTTCTTTTTGTAATAAGACTTTTTGAACATTTTATAAACAATATTTTTAAGATATACAGTGAAATCCTCGGTTGATGGTACCAATTTTCTGTGTTTTGGAACTAATAGCTTCGAAAAATCTTTCACCTAATTTTTTCGTTTTAATTCTTTTAGCCTTTCTTGATTTTTTTACTGTATTTCTATCAGTAATAATTCTGAGGTATTTAACAAGTTGTTAATACATAGAGGGCAAAATTCGACATGTGCACCCATCTAAAGTTTTGTTGACCCCAATCTTATTGAAATTTTACTAAGTCGTACTGTTAGTGAACCTCTTTGAATTTCGTGAAGGGGATGCATCTAGTACAACGGTTTGTCAAGATACAGGGGACAAATTTTTTGACGTTTCACTGTACCCGCTTATTTTCAATAATTTATAAATTCCATCACAATTGTCCGACTTAACTTTCTTATGAGCGTTTTGGAAGAGGTTGATCATGAAGTTTTGCAGCGAAAATAATTTATTTGTATAAAAAATTATTTTAATGTAGATTTTTCAATTTTAAAAGTATTTTTGAGTTTTTTTTTAGTTTCTGGTCTAGTCTTCTCCTCATTGCTGAGACCCTTAATATTCAGTTTTTTCGCGTGTGTTTACTTTTTCCCGATAGCAGCGATGCGAATTCCATACACCCTCTGAATTTTTATTGCTTAATTTTCTCTTGCAGTCTTCTCTTTGATGACCTGAATTCGTATTCAGTTTTTCACGATATGCTACTTATCCTTCTGGTTTTTGCAAATTCTCTCTTTTAACTCACTTCTGCCTTGAATTATTATTGATTCTCCTTCTCTTTAGTACCTGACCTAGGTTAATTTTCTAAATTACGAGGTAGTGATTCGTTCGTCATTTAGAACCCCTCATAACCTATGTATCTCTCACTAGCTCTCTCAGTCTGCCATTCATTACAACAAAGTCCATCATATTGTGGCTATCACATCTGCATCAAGTAAGCATGAGAATTATTCTATGTGTGTTAAATCATTTGTAATAATCAATCCTTCTTCTGAGCATAAGCTAATCCATTTCCTTTTTGGATCTCCAAAATGACCAAGTACCCTGTCGGCACCTTCGCGTTGCAAACCTACCCAGATCTTCATATCTCCAAGTAGAATGAATCTTTTTCCAGGATCGCAAATATCTAGAATATCATTCAACGAGTCCCGAAACATATTTTTCACATCACTTCTGTCACCATCATCTGGAGCGTAGCATGCTATAATAAATAGCCTTCTGATTTCCACTTTCACTTCAACTCATAATAATCTAGAAGGTACGCATTCGCACTCTTTTACATGCTGTTTTGCTCTCTCATTCCAGAACCAAAGGTGTTATGATCGGCTGGAGTTGTATACTGAGGATAGCACGAGCCTCCTGCAGGTTGGTCTTTGAGATGGGAAAAGGACATTCGTTATTCCATGAATGTGATAACAATTTTCAGACCTGAATAAAACTTGACAAGCTTTGAAACTTCCATGAATTTCCATTACATTCCAAAAGTTTTCCACATTGCCATTAATTTCCAAAACTTTTCAGAAGTTTCTGGTTATTACCCAAGACAAAAAGTTATTTCATTAAAATTGAAAAATTTCCAACAAATAGGCAAGCTTAATAAAAGAACGCAATTAGGTATATTTTTTAATCTTATTGAAACGATAAGAGCAATCTTGTGAAATAAAGTGTAAACAGGCTATGCGTCACCTTCACTAACATAAGCACTTATAAGTTATAGCGAGTTGATAAGGAAAAACCAGAATTATTTAAACACTATATCTATTTGAGTTCACTTTATTCATATAAAAAAATCCCTTCAGGCCCCTTAATGTGTGCCTCCAGAGAAACACTAACAAAATTCCATGAAACAGTACAGCTTGCATCTGACCGAAATTATCAAAGAAAAGTCAATGTTTTCACTAATTGACTTGAGTAAAATGAGCTCGTGATTTTTTCACTATTCCGTTTGGGAAATCACAGAATTAATGAAGGGTAATAAATGATTCAGGTAAAAATGCTAGGGGTAATCTCGGCATGCAAAAAAATGATGAACGGCAAGGGTAGAATGAAGGATTGCTAATTTTTCATTTATTCTCATTTAACATCACTTATAATTTATTATCTATCATTCATACTCTTCTTGTTGTTTTTCATAGTTATCGGAACATCTTTTTGAATAGTCTTGCAATATTTGTTCCTAGTCTTTCTGCTCTTATTCTAATTACTTTTCCAAATCCTTTTCCAAACCTTTCAAGCTCTCTCCGTATTCTGTAGAGAGAACTTAAGCCGTATGCTTCTTCTTAGGAACAACAATTATAAAGCTTAGTTCATAACATCGGTTTTTGAGAATAAGAGGGTTTCGGCGCATAAAAGCGCAAGTGCGAAATTGCAAAAATGCGTTTTATTAGCTTAAGCTAGCTGTTTTGACCTAACTCACGTTTCTGTAGAAAATAATGGTCCAGTTCGATTCTAACGTGGGTTTCAATGCATCTTAAGTAATTGTTTTTACAAAGTGATTTCTTCTTTCCGCCTGTTCTTTTTGCAGTTCAATAGAGCAATGTCATAACTCCAAACAATATTCTTGTTTTTTCTTCGAATTGAAAGATAAAAATGTTATGCCACTCTTAGCGTGTCAATATTTTTGCCTTTAGGGATGCGCCATATCCTTGAGAAGGGTATGACAATAACAACAGCAGTATACGCCGACCTTCAAAGGGAAAAATCGCTGGAGAATATTTGATTAAACTGATAGGATTAGAAATATATAACACATGAACATTTACTCTATTATTTTTTTTCTGCTTGGATATGTTTCGCTTGATTATTGTTGACTAATTTATGGACCCAATAGTATAATCATAAAATCTCCCGTGATTTTGCTTCTTACGAAACGTATATTTCCTTGTTTATATCTATGAGGAAAGTTTAAACAAACCTTCAAGTAGATTCAACGACTGTCCCTGCTAGAATATGGTGTTCTTGTTTATTTTGAATTGATTTTCAACTGGAATGGTATAGTCAAACAGTGTCCCGTGATTTCGCTTGTTAGGAAATTTAAACTTCTTGCTTGAATCTCTTAGGGATGTTGAAACAATCAGTAGAATCAACTCAACGACACTTCCTGCTAGAATATGTTTATGATCAGAAGAAAAATTCAGGCAAGAAGGTGTGGAGATCTTCCGAGGTACTAAGATTCGATCAGAAAAAAGAGTTGCAAAACGAATCGACCTATGTCGGCCGTAGTGTGCACGGTTGAACTTATGATATATTTATCTATGTAATTACTTCCTCTTTTGAAAATACCGTTTGGTTGTTACGGCATATTATTTTTTTTCCTGAAAACATTTTTGCAATGCTGAAATACAACAGAATTAGTAAAAAATTGGGTCCCATCTTAAAGCAGGCAATTTTCACAGTTGCAGGTGTCGGAACAGATATTTGAGTCGTGAAACTAGTGATACTAAGTTAACATTTTTTCTGTAGATTCTGAAGAAAAAGCACAATGTCAAATCCATTCAGATTTGAGTAGTCTATGGTCTACTTTACTGGCATGATTCTTCCAGAATTATTGAACGTTACGTATAAGTGACAAAAACATGCAAGGCATTAAAGTAACGCCTGGCAAAAATTAGAAATTGTATTATTCGTATTTTTCCATTTATCATAGGTATATCTTTTCATGAGATTTTTGATAAGGACTGTAAGCATTTGTTCTTATTTAATAGAGTCTGTCTCTGAATTTCGATGCTGTAAAACTTGTATTTTAACATAACTAAAAATACAAAACATAAAAATAAATTATACATTCAAATGTCTAAAATATACGTCCGTTGATTACATTACAAACATGTAGAACAAATACTTTACTTGAATAATACGTATAATAAAACATGAGGCAGAGTTTCAAAATTTCGAGTAAAGAAAAAAGTTTGATAAGAGAGCGTGATTGTGTAACACTTAGCCTTAATGAGAAAATTTGAAGGCAATGCTGTGTGATTTATAAATAGAGTACGTCACCTCTACAAACATAAATTATTTACAAGCTATTGCGTCAAAAATGAAAAATGAGTATGAAGTGGAGAAGGGTCATAAAAGAATGCGATTATGTGAAATATTCAACGTTATTGAAACGATAAGAAGGCAATCTTGTGAAACATGTAATTAGGCTTTACGTTTTTCTCTAGGAAATTTCTGTTCAATTTAACTTTCAAAACTTTTGACAATGGAGACTATTGAATGAAAAAAAACAACTAGAAATGCGCTTGGAAAATATTGCATCACAACCAATGTAAACGATATAACTCTTTATTATATTTATGCATTTAACTCCATGATATGCAGCCCCTAATAGTCAGACTCACAATAGATATCCAATCTTCAAGTTATTTGTCAGTATCAATCTTGCTACTTATGTTTCATGATTTCTAACATTTTCTGCTACATAATTGCCATAATAGATATGTTACAGTCAATGTCATGTCAATGTCAATGTCAATCAGTCATTGTCGCCAATTGCTGGGCAATGTCTATCCCAGATACTGAAATTTGGAAATTTCCAACATGGACCGGTCATTGTCGAGAATGATACGGACATATTTAATGTCTTACTTTACATCAGGAGAAAAACACTGTTCCTTTCAAAAAACAAATGTTACAAAGTTATTTTCAGCTTTTTCAGTTTGTAAAAGTTTTGTGCTGAAGCATTTTTTTCCATTATTAGCTGACTGATTTCTATTTTATTGGACCCTTAAGCCGAAACCACCCCACTAGTAACTATTTTACAATTACTATAAGATAAGTGGAAATGTTCTTAATGTCTTAATAGAATATTTCGTGTTATGTGGGAAGTTTTCTCATTCGGCAACATAACTCACGATAAACATCAAGTAAAATTTCAAGCAATAATATTACTCGTAAGGAATGTTGATGTTCGTTATTGGCTTTAGGGTTAGGTGAAATTGAAACAGTGACCATTTAAAGTTCTTTTCTCCTCTCGAAGAAATCTATCTCTTCGCTATGCCAAAGGTTTTTTTATAAGTTCTCATAAGATTTAATAAAATCCTCTGAGGAGGGCCACCATTGTGTGCCGAAACGTTTGAAACAATTTAATTTTGTATTCAATTCCACCTGACCCTAAAGCCAATAACGAACATCAACATTCCTTACGAATTTTACTATTGAGGGTCAATACAATTTCCCCA